>JAQGAS010000768.1:0-34305 GCA_034686365.1 Pachymerium ferrugineum | reverse complement strand
GGTTATAATGAACCTCGGATACAACGAACCATTTTTCCCAGTCCCTTGGAGGTTCGTTGTAACCGAGTTCTACTGTATCATATAAAAAAATCGTTCTTACTTGATTTCATCCGAGACATCTTTGTCCTTGAATGAATAACTAACGTATTTTCGCATCATGTGGCAATTTTGTTCCTTCCATTCGCCAAATAGTTTTTCAAATTCCGGATAAGAAGAAAATCGGTGTCCTTCTACAAATTCCATCTTGACCAAATATAAGAAATGACTGATCAGTAGAGAGTCCTACTTCTCGGTCTCGGTGCCGAGGTGCAAGGAACTCATTTCATATTTCCACATAAAACCTTGACGGGGCTGTTCAACTCCAGCAGTATGATTGGTTGTTTGTATAACCAAGGCGGCACATGTGTCTGCTTATAGTTCCTCCTTGAACAGGAAGTTTATTTTTTTCTCTCACTGTTCTGATTAAAAAAAATATGAAACCTATTTGAATCCCGGGACAATTTTTAAGAATTAATTTTAAGAGCCTAAAAGACCCTGCAACATAAAACCAATAGTAACACTTTATATAATCAGAAAGAAAAGAACAACTATTGACTACACTGCAAGTCTTTGACCATTGTAATTATAATAGCGATAAGCTTAAATAATAAGAAATTTATTGAAATTGATTATATTTTCTACATACGCAAGAATAGTAACAAAATGAGAAATTTACTAACATTTTATCAAAGTTAATTAGTTTACAATTTTTCTATATGAAACCTCTAATAGATGGAATAACATTTACAGTTTTGAGCACAACGGTATATTAACAGTTTTTATCCAATTTGATCATTTCTTTTTTGATAAGGAAAAAGTTTCATTTGTTTTGTTTGTTCTCTCGTACGAAATTGATCAATATTAGTCAAGTAAGGATCATAACCGTAGCAAAACGTAGTAGGCCAGGCCATAACAAAGAGACTGTAGTCTGCAATCTGTTTTTGCTTTTGGGTGGGCATTATTCCTGTCTGTAAATTTGAAGGTAGTGTTTGAAACCAATTTGTATGAGGAAGTTGCTTTATTAATATCCCTTGGAAATGTCGTCCATTGTTAAAATTTAAAATATTTTTATTCCACCATTGCAGTTGGAGTATTAGGTAATACATTTTGAGTGTCATTATCAGGTGTATTATAATTTCCCGCTGTTATTTTTGTTGGCGTTTCGGAAATGTTTTTCTCAGAATACAATGCACAATTCTTTCCTGATGTTGAACAATGTTGTGCTGGTAGGTGACATTTTAAGCACAAGGGAATCGTTTGACTTTTTTCTAATTTATCTTCTATTTCTGCCATTTCTTCTATGATTTCATAAGGAAAATACGTCATTCTTTTACTTTCCAAACATCGATAGTAATGTTCTCGCAGTTGGTCTCGAATTACATACACACCATGAAACCCGCCATGGCAAAGAAACGTCGCCCATGCCATAACGAATAGGCCAGAGTCTCCCTCTCCTTCTCGCATCCGTCCGCGCTTTATCGTAATTTCCAACTTGTCTTTATTACATTTCAAAATGTGTGCAATTTGAAATATTAGGTCGTCGCTTATTACACCAGCGTAGTCGCTGTCGTAATATTCAACATCTGTCTCAGTACTACTACTTGTATCGATCAAAACCCAACGGTTAGTTTTCGAATCGTGTAAAACCTGAAGCCCTTTATGGTGATCATTATTAAGGGTTAATTCCTTCCACTTGAGAGGTGATTGTAGCCCATTTATAGATGGAAACTTCTCTTTTAATAACCGACAACCTTCGGTTATTTCTTCTACCGATAACTCTTTTTCATTTAAAATATTACTGTATTTTTCTACCAATGAATGAGAAACTGATAGATTCTGGTTATTATCATCGTCTATGGTTTCCTCAGAACACCATGTTCCTGTTTTGCATCTTGTCACACAATCTCGAAATGGTAAGTGACATTTTAAGCACAAGGGGATCGTGCGATAAATAATATCTTCTTCAGAACAACTTCTTAATTTTTGGTAAGGAAATAATGTCATGCGTTTTGTTTCTAAACAATTAAAATAATATTTTGCCATACAGTTTTGAAATATATGTATGGTAGAAGGGTGACGATTACAACAAAGTGCAATAACCCAAGCCATAACAAAAAGGGCAGAGTGTGTGGTACCATCTTGCTTTTGGGTGGGTATTATTGCAATTATCAATTCATCTCCATCTAATTGTAAACTCTGTGCAATTTGCAATATTACATCATCGCTGACACTATCGAATAAGCTATCATAATAATAGACATTAGCCTCATCGTTTGAGTACTCGCAGTCAACACTGATCAAAAACCAGTGGTTTCTTCTTGAACCATGTAAAAGTTGAAACCAACCTCGATGTAAACCAAATTTAAAATTATTGACCGAAGGTTCCATTTCTGTCAAATCATACTCCTCTTTCAACAACTGTAAACCCTCATAAATATTTTCATCAGTTAATTCTGGTAGGGTTTTCTCGGACACGGAATTTTTTCCTACATCCAATATTCGTACAGGGCCCAAGGGATAAATTTTGTACACAATTTCCTCCTTCATATCGCCATATGTCCAGGACATTAAGCTTGTACGGGGAAATCGTGTCATTTTCTTAGTTTCTAAACAACGTAGGTAATGTTTTCGGAGTTCAGGTTGAAATACACGTATATCGCAAGGTTCCATTCCGTAACACAGTTCACAAGCCCAAGCCATTACGAAAAGACCGCTCTCTACATTTTCATCTTGCTTTTGGGTGGGAATTATTCGAATCCGCAAATTTTTTTCTTTTGACTGTAAAATGTCTGCAATTTGCAATATTACCTCATTGCTGACATCATCGAATAAGCTATCGTAATAGTCAACACGGTAATAATATTTCTTTCCATCGTGTTCATCAACATTACAAAAATTCCGTTTATTTGGGAATGGGTCTTCATGAATATTTACCAAAACCCAGTGGTTTCTTTTTGGATCACGTAAAACTTGAATTCGCAAACTCTTGAGTGGCTTTTCCAAAGTATCGGGTTTTGATACCTGCCCCACATGAATAGTAGGAAATTGGTCTTTCAACAACTTACAACCCTCATCAATATCCTTATCGGTTAATTCTTTGCCAGTATTATTATATTTTTCCTCCATTGAAACTTGAGTTGTAGATTGTAGTCCCTGAGTTTCGTCATCACTAACATTAGAAATTCGGGCCGTTCTCGAATTATCAGTTACGATCTTAGCTGTACCACCATTTTCCCAAACTTGGAGCAAATTATTTAAAAGTGTAATTTTTTTGTTAGATTCTGTCCTACCACATTTTGATAAGTGTGAACTCAGCTTTTGAATAGTATACGAAGGAGTTAAAAACTCATCAATGGGATCATTTGTATCATTTTCATTTCTTTGTGGTTGCCCACTATTTGAATCGTCCTTAGCAATTATTTCCGTAACTTTCCACGAAGTACTCGTTTTCTCCTGTATTAATTTGTCCTTTTTATGATTTTCATGTTTTGTTATTAACTTCTTAATAACCAATGCATCTTCTTTAATATCTTTGCCCGATTTAAAAACGAGTCTCAATTGAACTGGGCAGTCTGTGGGAAGGTAAGGTTGCTGACCTTTTTTTTTTTCACCCCTTGGTCTGGGTGTACCGTAGTGCACGCACACAAAAATTATTTCTGAATACATGAATGTCCGTCTAAAAATAAGAAAATACAAAACAGTTAGCTTTGCCGAGTGATCTGAAATATTTTAAAAATTTTCACGAGTAATTTCTTTAGACTAAAATTACTATTGACGTGAAAATTGCAAAACTTTAAAATGTGTTAAATGTTATCAAGTTAGAAATCGATGCTTACCAGGGGAAAACTTACTTCTAGTGTACCAGGAAAAAGTTCTTCAGGTACATTTCTACCAAGACCAGCTCCCTTCCGCCATCTTGAATTTTACATTCCAGAATAATTTGTACCAATTATCATTTTTCTTTCCTCTAAAAGACCTAGCCCCTCTTTTCTACGATGGCCCACCAAAAAAACCCTTCCCTTCACCCGAGAAAAGTTCAATTACAAATTTTTTTTCACATACTATCATATAAAAAAATCGTCCTTACTTGATTTCATCCGAGACATCTTTGTCCTTGAATGAATAACTAACGTATTTTCGCATCAGGTGGCAATTTTGTTCCTTCCATTCGCCAAATAGTTTTTCAAATTCCGGATAAGAAGAAAATCGGTGTCCTTCTATAAATTCCATCTTGACCAAATATAAGAAATGGCTGATCAGTACAGAATCCTACTTCTCGCTCTCGGTGCTGAGGTGCAAGGAACTCATTTCATATTTCCACATAAAACCTTGACGGGGCGGTTCAAATGCAGCAGTATGATTGGTTGTTTGTATAACCATGGCGGCACATGTGTCTGCTTGGTACGATTCAGTAGTTTATGGTTCCTCCTTGAACAGGAAGTTTTTTTTTTTCTGATTAAAAAAAATATGAAACCTATTTTGCCATTGAATCCCGGGACAATTTTGAAGAATCAATTTTAAGAGCCTAAAAGACCCAAGAATTTAGTAATCCCAGAAGAACATAAAACCAATAGTAACACTTTATATAATCAGAAAGAAAAGAACAACTATTGACTACACTGCAAGTCTTTGCACAAAACCAATTTGACCATAATAGCAATAAGCTTTAAAATAATGAGAAAACTTTATACGGGATTTATTGCAATTTATTATATTTTCTACATATGCATGAATAGTAACAAAATGAAAAATTTACTAACATTTTTTCAAAGTTAATTAGTTTACAATTTTCCTATAGGAAACCTCTAATAGATAGAATAACATTTACTGTTTGCTTTTGGTAAATAAATGACAATTCGATCACAACGGTATATTTTTTATCTCACTTTGATCATTTCTTTTTTGATAAGGAAAAAGCCTCATTTATTTGGTTTTTAAACAATAGAAGTAATGTTCTCTCATACGAAATTGATCAATATTAGTCAAGTAAGGATCATAACCGTATCAAAACATAGTAGCTCAAACAATAACAAAGACTGCAGTGTGCACTCTTGTTTTTGCTTTTGGGTGGGCATTATTGCGGTTTGTAAATTTGAAGGTGGTATTTGCAACCAATTTGTATGAGGAAACTGCTTTATTAATAACCCTCGGAAATGTCGTCAAATGTTGAGAGTTCCCCGTTTAAAATATGTCTTATGTTTTTCCACGATTGCATTTAGAGTAGTAAGTAGTATATTTTGAGTTTGAGTATCAGGTAGGATTTGGCAAAATCTCTCACATTATTACCAGTCATACCAGTCATTATTACCAGTCAAACGGGATAGAAATACCGGGGCAGTCTGGAAAAAATTGCTGCAGTGAGTTTTTCTCAGAATACAATGCACAATTTTTTCCTGATGTTGAACAATGTTGTGCTGGTAGGTGACATTGTAAGCACAAGGGAATAGTTTTATATTCATCATCTATTTCCTCCATTACTCGGTAAGGAAATGGCGTCATTCTTTTAGTTTCCAAACATCGAAAATAATGTTCTCGCATTTGGTCTTGAACTATATGCAGACCGACAATGAAATCGTCAAGACAAAGTAACGTCGCCCATGCCATAACGAAAAGGCCGGAGTCTACATCTCCCTCTTGCTTCTGTAAGGGCTTTATCGTAATTTCCAACTTGTCTTTATTACATTTCAAAATATGTGCAATTTTAAATATTAGGTCGTCGCTTATATCGCCATTGTAATTGCTGTCGTAATAGTCAACGTATGTCCTAGTACTAATACGTGTAGTATCGATCAAAACCCAACGGTTAGTTTTGGAATCGTGTAAAACCTGAAGCCCTTTGTGATCATCATTAAGGGTTAATTCCTTCCACTGGAGAGGTGATTGTAACCCATTTTTTTTTGGAAATTTCTCTTTTAATAACTGAAGGCCTTCAGTTATTTCTTCGAACGTTATTATTCCTCCATTTAAAATATTACTATATTTTTCTACCAATGAATGAGAAACTGGTAGATTCTGGTTATTATCATCGTCTATGGTTTTCTCAGAACACCATTTTCCTGTTTCGCATTTTGTTACACAATCTCGAAATGGTAAGTGACATTTTAAGCACAAGGGGATCGTGCGATAAATAATATCCTCGTTATACAGACGTTTTAATATTTGGTAAGGAAATAATGTCATGCGTTTTGTTTCTAAACAACTAAAATAATGTTTTGGCATTCGGTTTAGAAGTATATGCATGCCACAAGGGTTACAACCCATGTAGGACTTGTTGTAGTCATAACAAAGTGCAATAGCCCAAGCCATAACAAAAAAGGCAGAGTCTACGCTTCCATCTTGCTTTTGGGTGGGCATTATTGCAATTGTCAATTGATCTCCATCTAATTGCAAACTCTGTGCAATTCGTAATATTACATCATCGCTGATGCTATCGAATAAGCTATCGTAATAATAAACATCAGCCTCATCTATGAATTCATTGTCATCTGGTATGTGGTCAGTGATCAAAAACCAGTGGTTTCTTCTTGAACCATGCAAAAGTCGAAACCAAACTTTATCAAAACCAAATTTAAAATTTTTGGCCGATGGTTCCACGTCTGTCATCCCACATTCCTGCTTCAATAACTCTAAACCTTCATTAATATTTTCATCAGTTAATTCTAGTAGGGTTTTCTCGGACACTGATTTTTTTCCTGCATTCAATATTCGTACTGGACCCAAGGGATACATTTTATACACAATTTTTTTCTCAATACTTTCATATGTAGTAGACATTAAGGTTGTCCGAGGAAATCGTGTCATTTTTTTAGTTTGTAAACAACGCGAGTAATGTTTTCGGAGTTCAGGTTGAAATACACGTGTAGCGCAAGGTTCCATTCTGTAACACAGTTCACAAGCCCAAGCCATACTAAAAAGGCCACCGTCTACATTTCCATCTTGCTTTTGGGTGGGCATTATTTGAATCCTCAAGTCTTTTTTTTTTTTACTGTAATATTTCTGCAATTTGCAATATTATCTCATTGCTGACGTCATCGAATAAGCTATCGTAATATTTAACATTGTAATAATATTTCTCTTCATCGTATTCATCAATATTACAATAATGCGATTTTTTAAAAGATGATTCAACCTGTATACTAACCAAAACCCAGTGGTTTCTTTTTGGATCACGTAAAACTTGAATTCGCAAACCCTTGAGTGGCTTTTCCAAAGCATCGGGTTTTGATAGCTGCACTAAATGCATAGTTGGAAATTGGTGTTTCAATAAGGTAATACCCTCATCAATTTCCTTATCGGTTAATTCATTTCTTTGTGGTTGGCCACTATCGAAATCGTCTTTAGCAATTACTTTCGTAACTGTCCAAGGTGTACTTCTTTTCTTTTGTATTACGGATGACCGAGTCAGCACACCACGTCCAGTGGAAGTCCCTGGGACGTCTAAGGGTCCTTGCACATCCAACGGAGTTCCGGGGGCTGTGCTACCTGGGGACTTTTTAGATTTTTCAACTGTTTCTTGAGTTAATTTGTTCTTTTTATGATTTTCATGTTTTGTTATTAACGTCTTAATAACCAATGCGTCTTCTTTAATACCTTCGCCTGATTTATAAACGAGTCTCAATTGAACTGGGCAGTCCGTGGCTGGGTAACGTTGCTGACCTATTTTTTCACCTTTTGGTCTGGGTTGACCGTAGTGCACACACACAAACATAATTTTTGAATACTTGAATGTCCGACTAAAAATAAGAAAACACAAAAAAAATTAGCTGTACGGAGTGATCTGAAAATTAAGAATCTTAAGATTTTAACAATTTTCCCGAGTACCGTATCGCCTCGATTTGCAGCCGCCTTTGAATTAGTTTTTAAAATTACTCGCCGCCTCTAAATTTCTGTCGCATCTTCAAGGAAATTTTTTTTTATTAACCAACACACTAGTACAGCTTGAATGACACGTCATTCATTCTCTTGTGAATCTACACTAGAACTTACATACAGTTAGGGAGCATGCATCTGAGTTCTCTTTAAAAAAAAAAAATTATCGCCGCCTCTATTTTGCCGCCGCAGCTGACCACGAAAAAAAAATCGAGGCGATACGGTAATTTTTTAAAATTAACTACGATTGTTTGTGAAAATTGCTAAACTTTAAAATCTATGCTACTAGGGAAAAACTCGCGTCTTTGTACCCGGGAAAAGTGCTGCTGACCGGGATCCTCGATCAAATATCAAATTCTGCTCATGTATGATTGTGCACAACTGTATACGTGGGTTTTTCCCTGGCAGCTAACTAGAAATTTATTGTTGCGTTTGATTTTGCAAAACTTTCCTTGTCCAAGTACAAATTTTTTGTACAACGATTGGAAAGTTTGCCAGTAAAGTACACATATATCCCAGTTTTTTTTATAAAATCGTCTTACTTGATTTCATCCGTGACATCTTTGTTCTTGAATGGATGGCTTGTGTATTTTCGCATCAGGTGGCAGTTTTGTTTCTTCCATTCGCTAAATTGTTTTTTAAATTCTGAGTAAGAAGAAAATCGGTCTCCTTCTTCCATCTTGACCCAATGAAGTTACTTGATCAGACCAGAGTACTACTTCTCTGTGCCGAGGTGCCACGAACGCATTTCATGTTCCTCATGTAACTTGTTGTTTCCGTTTTAAATGCAGGCGATGAGAATTGTATTTAAAACCTTGACCTTGGCCGGTTCAAATTCAGCACTGTGATTGACCCCTTAGTATAACCTAGAGCAGGAAGTTTTTATTTGTTTTTTATTCTCTGATTGTGAGTCAGAGAATAAATAATATGAATCATATGAATATTGAAATTTTAAATGAAATAGGATTTAATTGTATTATTTTTAATTTAAATAAAAGAAAGAGTTTGCCTTGCCGTTGAACTCCGGAACAATTTTGGAGAATCAATTTCAAGAGCCTAAAAGACACTGGAATTTAAGATTGATGCTGGAATATTCTTTTAATTAGCTGGCAAGAAAAGAGGAAATTGAAGGAAAAAAATTATTTGTTATAAAATCTAAGTTTTTGTGAAACAGCTATGACAAGTAACAGCAGAACTGCTGTAAACTTTCGTGGTGGAGGGATTTTAGTGAGGAGTGAATCTTTTTTTATCTGGGAATTGGGTGAAATAAACTCTTTCCCAGAATGCATCAGTTGACAAAGGGAATGCACGTTGATGAGTCATCTCTGTACTCGAGGTTGCGTAACAAGTAAAGTCTGGTTATATACTTTTTTTATAAAGAGGTTCTGTCAATTTTCAGTTCTACACAGTAAAGTTCTTTATTAAATTTAATTAATGGTTATAATACAAAAATATGAAATCTGAAATGATTGACAAAAAAGGGAATTATAATTATTTTATAAACAAACTTGTAATAAACAGAACAAAGTAAATGCCTTGCAAACTGAAGATGTAGAAATTTTATATGGTAACATAAAATTGTTAGATTGCTTTATTTTAAAATGTCAAAATCCATTGATTGAATTTCAACCTTGTCTTATCAAGCATTTGTGTAAGTTTAGAGTAAATTTGAGAAACATATTTCTGTAATACTATTTTGTGACCCATGTAGGTCGATAAATAGCTCATTAATCACTTCTACATTTTTGACAGATCGGTTTTAATAATTATTTTTGAACTAAAAAAGTCACGTTTTATAAAAAATATTATTACACTCTTAAACAGCAAACTCACTGTAAAATTCTTTAAAGTTAGATGAAAATAGTTGGAAATAACATTTACAGTTTGCTTTTGGTAAATGACAATTCGAGCACAACGGTATATTAACAATTTTTATCTCACTTGGACCCTTTCTTTTTTGATAAGGAAAGTCTCATTTGTTTTATACGAAATGGATCAATATTAGTCAAGTAAGGATCATAACCATAGCAGTCTGCACTCTTATTTTTGCTTTTAAGTGTGCACTATTGCGGTCTCTAAATTTGTATGAGGAAATTAATAATTAATAACCTCGGAAATGTTGTCAATTGTTAAAAACCATTGCATTTAGAGTATTAAGTAGTACATTTTGAGTTTCATTATCATATCAGGTGTATTATAATTTGCTGCTGCTGTTAGCAGCAGAAGTTGTTGGCATTTCACATATGTTTTTCTCAGAATACAATGCACAATTCTTTCCTGATGTTGAACAATGTTGTGCTGGTAGGTGACATTGTAAGCATAAGGGAATCGTTTTATCGATTGATGCTATTTCCTCTGTTATTCGGTAAGGAAATAACGTCATTCTTTTACTTTCCAAACATCGAAAGTAATGTTCTCGCATTTGGTCTTGAACTATATGCATACCACAAAAGTCGTCATAGCAAAGTAACATCGCCCATGCCATAACGAAAAGGCCAGAGTCTACATCTCCCTCTTGTTTCTGTTCGGGCTTTATCGTAATTTTCAACTTGTCTTTTTTACATTTTAAAATATGAGTAATTTTAAATATTATGCATTCGTTTATGTCACCATCATAATTGCTCGTGTAATAGGCAACATCTTTCCCCCAAGTATGTTTAGTATCGATCAAAACCCAACGGTCAGTTGTCGAATCGTGTAAAACCTGAAGCCCTTTAAGATTAGCATTAAGGGTTAATTCCTTCCACTCGAGAGGTGATTGTAACCCATTTATATTAGGAAACTTCTCTTTTAATAACCTACAACCTTCAGCAATTTCTTCAACCGTTAATTTTTGTCCATTTAAAATATTACTGTATTTTTCTACCAACGAGTGAGAAACTGGTAGATTCTGATTATTATCATCGTCTATGGTTTCCTCGGAACACCATGTTCCTGTTTTGCATCTTGTTACACAATCTCGAAATGGCAAGTGACATTCTAAGCACAAGGGGATTGTTTGATAAACAATTTTTTCAAACCAACCTGTTAATAATTGGTAAGGGAATAATGTCATGCGTTTTGTATCTAAACAACTAAAATAATGTTTTGGCATTCCGTTTTGAAGTATATGCATGTCACAAGGGTTGCACATTTCTGCATCGGATTTCCAGTCGTAACAAAGTGCAATAGCCCAAGCCATAACAAAAAGGCCAGAGTCTACGCTTCCATCTTGCTTTTGGGTGGGCATTATTGCGATTTCCAATTGATCTTCATCTAATTGTAAATTCTGTGCAATTTGCAATATCACATCATCGCTGATACTATCGAATACGCTATCATAATAATAAACATCAGCATCATCTATTTCACCATACAAAGAGTCATTTGGTTTGCAATTACTGATCAAAGACCAGTTGTTTCTTTTTGAATCATGTAAAAGTTGAAACCAAACTTTACCGAAACCAAATTTAAAATTCTTGAACAAATGTTCCATTTCCATCAAACCATACTCCTCTTTCAATAACTCTAAACCTTCATAAATATCTTCACCAGATATTGGTGATTCTAGTGGAGTTTTTCTTTGACGATTTCGTACTGGGCGCAAGGAATACATTTTATACACAATTTTTTCCTTCATACTATTATATGTACTGGGCATCAAGTTTGTACGAGGAAATCGTGTTATTTTTTTAGTTTGTAAACAACGCGAGTAATGTTTTCTGAGTTCAGGTTGAAATAAACGTATATCGCAAGGTTTCCTTCCGTAACACATTTCACAAGCCCAAGCCATAACGAAAAGGCCACTGGCTACATTTTCATCTTGCTTTTGGGTGGGCATTATTTCAATCCTCAAGTCTTTTTCTTTTGATTGTAAAATGTCTGCAATTTGCAATATTACCTCATTGCTGACATCATCGAATAAGCTATCGTAATACTCAACATGATAATAATATTTCTCTCCATCGTATACATCTTCATTACAACAATTCCGATTTTTCGCGTACGGGTTTCGTGCTTCATAAATTTGTATCAAAATCCAGTGGTTTCTTTGTGGATCACGTAAAACTTGAATTGGATAACCCTTGAGTGGCTTTTTCAAAGCACCCGGTTTTGATACCTGCCCCACATGAATAGTAGGAAATTGGTACCTCAATAACCTACAACCCTCAGCAATATACTTATCGGTTAATTCTTTTCTTTGTGGTTGCCCACTAATTACTTTCGTAACTGTCCAAGGTGCCCTTCTTTTCTTTTGTGTTACGGATGACCCAGCCAGCATACCACGCCCAGTGGAGGTTCCTGGGACGTCCAAGGGACTTTGCACATCCAACGGAGTTCCGGGGGCTGTTCTACCTGGGGACTTATTAGATTTTTCAACCGTTTCTTTATGGTTTTCATGTTTTGTTATTAACTTCTTAATAACCAATGCGTCTTCTTCAATACCGTTGCCTAATTTAAAAACGAGTCTTAATTGAACTGGGCAGTCCGCGGCTGGGTAACGTTGCTGACCACACACAAACATTATTTTTGAATACTTGAAAGTCTGTCTAAAAATAAGAAAACAAAAAAAAAAAAAAAAATTAGCTTTGCCGAGTGATCTGAAATTAAGAATCTTAAGATTTTAACAATTTTCACGAGTACCGTATCGCCTTGATTTGCAGCCGCCTTTGAATTAGTTTTTAAAATTAGTCGCCGCCTCTAAATTTCTGTCGCATCTTTAAGGAAATTTTTTTTTATTAACCAATACACTAATACAGATAGAAAATAGTTTGAATGACATGTCATGTCACTCATTCTCTTGTGTATCTGTACTAGAATTTAAGGAGCATGCATTTGAATTCTCATCCAAAAAAAAAGAAAAAAAAAAAACAACAATTAGTGCCGCCTTTGTTTTGCTGACGCAGGTGACCTCGAAAAAAAAATTTCAAATCGAGGCGATACGGTAATTTTTTAAGTCTTTAGATTTGTTTGTGAAAATTACTAAGCTTTAAAATGTTTTAAAAGTTATCAAGTTAGAAATCTATGTTACTAGGGAAACACTATTGTACCCGGGAAAAAGTTCTTCCTGACACCAGGGCCGGTTCTATACACTTTGGCGCTTCATGCGGATCACTTATTTGCCGCCGCCCCCCCCCCCTCCCCCCTCCTTCCGAATAAAAAAATTAACAAGTAATTGGCCGCTTTTTTTTCATACAAAATTTTGTAAAATTTAAAAAATCATGCAAAGAAAAAAATTGTGTTTTTTGCAAAATTTTTCAAATTTTTTTGGGTCCATTTTGCCGCCCCCCTTACAGTGCCGCTTCATGCAATTGCATCTGTTGCGTATGGGTAAAACCGGCCCTGCCTGACACAACACTGCTGCTGCTGGGAACCTCGATCAATTTCTGCCATGAATGAATGTGCACAACGGTATCGCTACACATACCAATCAATGTATACGTGGGTTTTTCTCTGGCAGCTAATTACAAATTGTTTCATTTGATTTTGTCAAACTTTCTTGTCCAAGTAGAAAGTTGGCCAGTAAAGTACACATATACCCCCAATTTATTTTTTATAAAATCGTCTTACTTGATTTCATTTGTGACATCTTTGTTCTTGAATGAACGACTTGTGTATTTTCGCATCAAGTGGCAGTTTTGTTTCTTCCAATCGCCGTATTGTCTTTCAAATTCGGAGTAAGAAGAAAATCGGGCACCTTCTACAAATTCCATCTTGCCGAGGTGCCAGGAACGGGGCTGTTCAAATCCAGCAATATGATTGGTTGTTTGTCTCCTTTGTTTATACAATAAAACGGATTCAGTATAGTTTATTGATCCTCCTTGTTGAGAAAGTTTTTTTTAAACGCAGGTGATGATGATTATTTGTAAAACCTTGACGCGGCTGTTCAAATCCAACAGTATGGTCTCCTTTGAAAAACCTTGATGGATTCAGTACTAAAATATGACATCATATTTTGCAGCCAATGAATTCTAGGACGATTTTGAAGAGCCAGTTTCAATTCAAGAGCTTAAAAGACCCTGGAATTTAAGATTTTTACGGAATATTTTTGATTTTTGGTGTGTAATGTTAAATTAGTTGGCGAAAAAAGTGGAAATTGTATCACAAAATCAACAGTTTTCTTGAAACAGCTATAAAAAGATGGACAAGTTGATCTCATGGATAAAAAATTGGATAAGAAACTAAAAGAACTTAAAAATTTGTTGTAATTTAAATAATGTAGCGTCTGCTGACAGGGAGAAATCCCTGGCATAAAAAAGCTGCTGATACCGTACTGCTTACAGGAATTTCTCCCTGGCAGCAGGGCTATCCGTTTAAAAAATAGTTTTTGATTTTCATTTTATCCCCTTAAATAATCCTGAAAATATTGGGAAATTTAGTTTGGATTTTTCCGCATGAACTCTGTGTTATGATAATATTTATAAAGCACGATCAATTTATAACTTTCAGGTGGCGATCTCCATTATCACCTATCTCAACACGGTGTATTTACCGAGATGGAAATGCGATTCTATGCAGCCGAAGTGATCCTAGGTTTGGAACATATGCACAAACGATTTATTGTTTACAGGGATCTAAAGGCAAGTTGAATTGAACAAATATTAAACAAACACCACAAAAATAAAATTCTTTTTTTTTTTATATAGCCTGCTAACATTCTTTTAGATGAACATGGTCATGTAAGAATATCAGATTTAGGATTGGCCTGTGATTTCTCCAAAAAAAAGCCTCATGCAAGCGTGTAAAACTTTTCATTTCTCTAAAACAAACGGACATTTTTCAAAAAAAAAAATTGTTTATTCATTTAGAGGCACTCATGGCTACATGGCACCTGAAGTATTATCAAAGGGAACTGCCTACGATTCTAGTGCAGATTGGTTTTCATTCGGATGCATGCTTTATAAACTTCTCAAAGGGTAAATTTGAATTTAAAGGGACAGTCAACCCTTTTGTTTATAGTTAAGTCTGCAGCCAGGGATTTCTCCCTGGCACAGAATGGAAATCCTTACTTTGGTTTATAACATTTCCCTTAGCAAAGGATTTCTCCCGGGTCGGGTCAAAACATGGCCTACCCCAGTTTATATTAAATTTAATTAAATTTATTACCATAAAATTAGGTAAGATTAAGCCTTGCCTTACCTAATTTATCGTAACTAACCACATATAATTAAAAATGGCCAACTAAGGTTAGCAGTTTGTCAAGTCTAACTTGTCACAAAAGGTTTAGAATCCCTTCAAAACTTTACATGTTATCTGCAATAAAAAATTTCATAAATTTATTACAGGCACAGCCCTTTCAGACAGCATAAAACGAAAGACAAACACGAAATTGATCGCATGACTCTGACTATGGTAATTAATTGCAACTAATTAATTGCTCTAGGGGCCAAAGAGGTGAAGACCTCTCGGTTCTGTTCAGTTTTAAACTGAATGGGTTGAAGGTTATTTACCAACAACTTTGGTCTCAAGACCAACTTAACTAATTAATTAACAAACGTCCGATTAATATTCTATTCTTATTCTAGAATGTTGAATTACCTGAAACATTTTCGAGCGAGTTAAGATCAGTATTAGAAGGATTACTGCAAAGAGACGTTGATAAACGATTAGGATGTCGTGGAAGAGGGTACAATTTATTGAATTTGACTTAAATTCTACTTAATGCTATTCAATTATTATTTGTTTACACAGAGCTGCAGAAGTGAAGGAACATTCTTTCTTCAGTGGTATCGACTGGCAACAAGTTTACATGCAAAAATACCCTCCACCTCTCATTCCACCAAGAGGAGAGGTCAATGCAGCAGACGCATTTGATATTGGATCTTTTGACGAAGAAGATACCAAAGGCATAAAGGTGGCCAATTGCAAGAAATTATTTTAACCGAATTTTAATTAATCATACGTCATTACATTGACAGTTAACAGAAGCGGATCAAGAACTGTACAAAAATTTCCCACTTGTCATCTCCGAAAGGTGGCAACAAGAAGTAGCAGAGACCGTTTTTGATGCAATTAACACAGAAGCAGATAAAATGGAGCAAAAAAGAAGAGCAAAACAAAAAACTAAATTCGATGAAGATGAGAAAGGTATTTGTATTTATTTATTTTGAAATCAATTTACATTTTGTTTAATTTTAGAATCTGACTGCATAATACACGGGTACATAAAGAAACTGGGAGGTCCATTCACCTCTGCTTGGCAAACGCGCTATGCTAAACTTTACCCAAATCGACTTGAGCTTCATACTGAATCAAGCAGTGCCAAACCTGAAGTAAATAAAAGAAAATGTATACGAAAAATGATAATTAATGGAAATTAATTTGCAGCTAATATTCATGGATCAAATGGAAGAAGTGTGTTCAGATTTTACGCAAGTAAAAGGAGAACAATCAATTGTCTTGAAGACCAAGGAAGGAAAACTAGTGCTTACTAATCCAGTAAATTGAAAAACTAATTTCCAAATGATAATTCGAGTAATACAGTTATAAATATGAAACAGATTGATATAAGACTCGCATTATCTTTGGTGTAAACTTACATTTTAAGTGCCAAGTAATGTAATCATTCTTTTTTTTTAATTAGGATGAAATTGGATTAAAGGAATGGGCCATATCTTTACGTTCCACTCATAAATGTTCACTGGAACTGTTGGCCAGTATGGCCAAAAAAGCGGGAAAGATTTACGGAACTGATACAAATAACCGGAATCAGGTGATCCCGCGAAATAATGGCAATCCAGCATCTTAGATTTCGTTTAGAGGTGGAATTACTAAGTTATCACCTGGCCGTCCTGCTAAAATACTTCCTTTCTTCCCTCGTTGGCTTGTATGTGGCTGCTGAATTTTTATTTGGAGACAAACAACATTTGTCTGGAAGTTATAAATAGTGAAGTATTTCGTCATCTAAAAACACTTGGAGTTGATACAAAAGTTTTATTTTAAAACAACAACATTTTATTATACTTTTGTATTAATTAGTTTATGGTAAATTACAGAAATCTTTTTCCCTCATTTTTTAGTTGACAAGTGTTGTACTCTTGTTTTTCAAATGACGTAAAAACCTGAACAGAAAAAGAAAAGTGCAAATCTAGCATCTTTTCATCTCAACATTTCTTCCAGTGTTGTGAATACCTTTTTAAAAGTTTAATGAGAAAAAGAAAGAAAGAAAAAAGTTTCAGCTTGTAAATATAATTAAGAGAAAGAAAACTACAAAACGCTGTATTTACAATTGTTTTGTATGTTTGGTGTTAATTATTTCGTTCAGCGTTTCTATTTTCTTTTCGCTTTTTATTTTTGTTTTGTCTTTTAGATTATAAATTCAAATTTTTATGTCTACTCATAAAAAAAAATGACATTAATTTGTTAGAATGTTCAGAGAAGTAAGTTCAAACCAGTGGGAATTTTTTTTTTCTTAAGAAAATTTTTATTTAAGAAAACAAAATGAAATCAAAAATTAAGGAATAAACAAATTGTTAAAAGACAATTATTTTTTTAATTAATTTCTTTTTTTAGTTGCTGAAAGTGCAGAATTTTTTTGCATTCTGAGTTAATTTCTGTGAGTACTTCTAGTTAATTTTGTCCGTCTCACTGGTTCATGAAATGAAATGGAAAAATAACTTAGAAGGATTTGATTGTCTGTCTTGAAAGTAGCTTAAAAGCGCACTTGTTGATACTTTTAACAAGAAATAATAAACAAGAATGTGTTATTGTTGAATTGTATTATACAGTGTGCTAATAATGGCTTGCAATAGTTAGGCAAGTTTTTTTTTTACTGAAATCAAAAAGGAATAAATTAGAATTTGCAGTGAGTTAAGTTTCTTTGTTTCTGGTAGGCTGAAACAAGAAACACTTTTTATGTTGTTGATTGGATGTCTTAGATTGGACATTGATTATTTTTGTGTATAAAAAATGGTACAACTTTTACTTCATTGGTTTGTATAACAAGAGAAGGCAATCTTTTGTCAGTTAAGTGCTGATAAAAGCCCTGCATCTGTGTCCATTTGGTTGGAAGTTTCTTTCATCTATCTAATGCTTTACTAATGACAATGATTTATGACCATTGGGATTTTGTTCAAGGTTATTAATCTCTAGCAGTGATTTTCTGGTTTATAACTCTCTCTGCAAGAATAAGAAGTTTATATTGCCATTTTATGATTACAAAAAAACTGCATTATCACAGTTCATAGACTCTATTTATCCCCAAACAATCATAATGGTATATTTTGAATGTTTATTTTTTTACAGCTGCGTTTGCCATCTAGTGTTGAAATTGAGCAAAATCAATGGCGGCGCCCATGTATTGAGATATGGGGGTCTCTACAAAGCAGTCCTTGCAAATTATAGAGTCTCTTTTAGTGCGAAACACTCAAAAGTATGAATATTACGTATAATTACTAAGCAAATTTTAATTTTACTATACTTTACAGTCTAAACCAACTAGTTAACAAAGTGAAATTAATAGATGAAGAACCACAATCACTTCAATTGGATGATAGACAACTTTTAAGTATCTTAGTACGTAAAAACCATATAGAATAAACTTAGATCTAACTCTTCGTTTACTTTACAGATGCAATTGCTGAACACTGATAAGTACTTCACAACAGCTAAAGGATTTGTCCTATGGTGCTATGAACACAACATAAAATGCACCAAAAAATCAGACATCAAAAGAAATGAAATGTTTACGAGACTAGAAGAAAAATGGCTACATCAATTACATGAATTAATGATTGATGAATCGCCCCACACAATTAACGTCTCCCAATGTATTCATTTAATCCGTTGTTATTCTTTCCTATTGGAATCAAATTCCCTTTGGAAATTCTATGAAAATTTCCGTAGGGAAACATTACTGCAATTACTAGATAAAAACTTACAAACAGACTCAACGGACGATTTACAAATGAAAATTTACGAGTTTGTTGAAAGAGATGGAGATATTTTTCATGAAATTTTTCCACATCAACAAATAATTGACTTGTATTACGATATATTGGTCGATTTCGTAGAAAAAAGTATAAAACAAATGGAACCTGCATTAGCAATGACTACAACGAATCAACCATTAGATGCTTGTTCTAAAGTAAAAAGTGATTCTAAGGAAATTGTTTTGCTCTCTTTGAATGAAGAGACTGCAAGTGTGAATAGTTCACCTGAGTTGCCTTCTTTAGTTAAAGCTGTGCAGGCGATTCAGATTTGTGATAAGTTGGAAAAATGTTTGAAGAATGAGTCAAGTCGTCCCTGGGATTGGAGGTTATCAATCATTTTCACATTATTTTTTATTATTATTTATATTTATTTTAATAATTTACAGCTCCCTGTTTGTACCATTGTCATCTGAAATTGGGCGTTGGGTTGAGAAACAGATACGGGCTGTTACATCAACATTTCAACAAGAAATTGATCACTTAGATACCAAAAATCATGAGTTCACCCAGGGCTTTACTCCATCTGTTTGCGATGTTGTACAGAGTTTAACTGATCTAGCATTGGCGTGCGACCAGAAATTAATATTTATTATCAATTCGATTTCCATTGGGCTCAAACAGATGTCAAGTGATATTGTAAATCATTTATTGAAAAGTAGTCAGAAAAATAGTAAGAGTAAGAATGTTCTGTATGTGTTACTCAATTCTGCTGTGGACTTCTCTATCGTGTTTGAAAAGACTCATGTGGCATTACAAGTGCGGGATATTGTGTAAGAAAATAGTGACAAATCATTTTGAAAGTATTTTACAATAAGATGCTTTACAGGTCTTTGAAGTCAGAGTGTCAACAACTTGTAGATTTGTCATCATCGCTTAAAGAGCAAATCAAATATCTTCATAAAACGTTATTACTGACCGGTGTGTTTCATGATGCTGAATCTCATGACTGGCAAAACCCGGCAGCATTTTCTCAAGTAATTGACACGTGAAAAATTTTCAATTTTCATTTCATTTAAAATTTAATTGACATTATATTTATTGAATTATTTATTTCAGGACAACCCTGTCTCTTTCTCAGTCCGTATGTGGTGTCTCTTCATGCGATCTTTCCGAGGTGAATTAGCCCAATGCCCACCAAAAGAAGCCCAAGAAGTATTTACACACATTCTTTCATTCTCCTTATCATGGTTTACTCAGCGTTATGGCAGAGCCAAACCAAGTGCATCTCGACTTGACCAATTCAGATCAGATATTACCACAATTCTACTAAACACTAGTGAATTTCTTTTTGTATGTGGCCAAACGTCATTAACAAATATTATTCACGAACATTGCAATACTTTACTCGCAACTGCTGTAATTATATGCGCACCTTTGGCTGCTTTACATGAGACGTACAAAGATGGTTTTCGAGAATTAAAATGGGGATTAACTGAGTGGCTTTCTGTATTGAGACCAGACTTTTGGACTACAAATTGCATTCAGTCAGAGGTTTCCTTTGCCATGCATTTGAAATCAGTTTGTTTGCAATTTGAACCACACTGGCCAACTGTTATTAAAGTGAGCTTAATTGAAAGTTTATAGGTTAAAAATTATCACTTTTTTTGTTGATGTTTATGTACAGTTGTTAGTACTAAATGATGGTGCTCTTCCCATGATGATGCTTTCTGATGCAGTTGAAACCAACACAGGTTTTGGGACAGCCAAATCAGTTTTAGATGTGTTACTGAATTGTCAAGTATTTCCGTACTCATTAGGAAAAACTTTAATGCACATAATCAAAAAGTAAGCTATAAATTCAGTTGATAAGTAAAATTGAAAGTTAATTGTAGTTGGAATATTATTCCAGGTATAAACACTGGAAGGAGATTTTATGGTTCACATCTTGCAATGAACAGGTTTACTTAAGAAAAATATGGAATTTGTTGCTTGTAACTGATAATTTTTAAATTGTAGTTTCCTTTTTGGGTTCAAATAATGGATGAGCAACTGGAAAGATTTTGTTTGCCGTAAGTAGCATTTAAAAAAAAAAACAATGGAAAAGATTTTTGCACTCTATATTTGTACATATGTTTTAGAATTAACATATACGATGGCATACTTAAGAATTATTTTATTTTCCAGAATCATATTGCCTATTACATTAAAGTTATTGCAACTAGAGAGCTTGGAACTATTTTATGAGTACAGTTTAACAGCAAACCAACTGACATCAATTGGCACAAAAAGAGGTAGATCATTAAGAAAACAGTGATGTAACTTCTATATCTGATCCATCGACTTTTTTTCAGACTGTAAATTGGATTTATCTCTTGTAGCAGAGCAATTAATAGATCAATCCACTGCTGCTTTCTGCACTTTACCGATTCCATTGCAGTTATTCTTTGTTCTATTGCAAAATGAATTATCTGAAACGGAAAAAGAGAATCTGGTTGCCAAGTCAGCATACTTACACGTAATAAAACTGCCCTTTTTATCGTATTCCAAAATTTAAATTGAATAATCTTTAGATGTTTACAATGAAATGTTGCCGACTGCTTATTTCATGCGTAAGAAAGTTATCAGAAGTTGATGATCGTATGGAGTTGCGCAGATTCACTGATGAATTGGTACAAAATGTACGAAGCAAAAAGGAAACGGAAATTGATGGGTTGTTCTCAAATTTGGAAATTGAGTAAATAAAGAGTTTGAAATTACAAAAATGATTTTCGGTTAAAATTAACTTTGTGTGATTGCAGAAATTGGAATTCAGATGAACAAACTTGCATCATTGCAGCAGCTCAAATGACATCAAACAAAGAAGGTATTACAAATATCTTTCAATATTTTAAATTACTAAACA
This sequence comes from Pachymerium ferrugineum, assembly GCA_034686365.1. Taxonomy (NCBI): domain Eukaryota; kingdom Metazoa; phylum Arthropoda; class Chilopoda; order Geophilomorpha; family Geophilidae; genus Pachymerium; species Pachymerium ferrugineum. The sequence continues at coordinate 12,645 of JAQGAS010000768.1, read as the reverse complement.
ATTTAAGCTTACAGCTTACACTTCCCTAAAACAATTTTATAACTGTATCTTAAGTAATCAACAGTGGATATTACTTAACATGGGCTATAACACGCAACAAGTTTTTAGTAACAGCAAAGAATCGTCAATAAATCCACTGCACGAATCTTGTCGTATTGTAAGAGGTACAAGCCATCATATTGATAATAGATTAACTGTTTTCTTGTTGTAGAGTTCCTCTACAAGATTTGAATATGCATGGCAAGACTTAGTAGACCGCGGACTCGGTTTAAAGGAAATGTCTTTTCGTCTACTCTTGGTCAATCGGTGGGAAATGCAAAATGAGAACCAACTTTCTTTGCAGCAACAAGAAGTAGTTCAATTATTAAAATCGTTATACGGTTTTGAAGAAGAATTGGTTTAATCTTCTGCCAAAAGAGGGCATTTATTAATTGTTACATTATTTTGTGGAAAAATGGCGTGGGTGACAAGTTTTATGAGAATGTGGTTATCATTCTCTGTTTACTTCATCCACTCACTTGTTCCAACTGGCCTTTATTTTCTGGCTTGGGGATGTTTTATTAGAGACTGGTATCAAAAGTCCAACTTGACATTCCCATCAGCTGATGATCCATGGATTTGAAAGAATGTCTTTTATAATTGCTTATCAAATTGGAGAAATTTTTATTTTTGGAACAAGTAAGACTATAAGAATGTTTTCGTAATCACATAATAAATTCATTTTTAATAGGTATCGAGAGTTGAATGTTTGAAACATTACAAAAACATGTTCAAGTCCATGAAGATTTAAAATTCAATTGAAGATTGTCCAATTGGTTATTGTGTGACCCGCCATTAAAAACAGTTTCTGTACTTGTATAATTTCTGTCTCTAATTCCACAAAACAAAATTGGTAATACTTTGCCCTTGTATATTATCGTAAGCATAATAATAGTATTAAGTAAAACTGCAATATATTGATTTCCAGACATGATTTAATACTCCTTATTACATTATTGCCAATACTAAGGGTTAGTAATTTGAATATCATGATTATATTACAATATATTGCCGTTATTTACATATTTCAATGTCATATATATACATTTTGCTCCTTAAAAATTCGAGTCCTATAAAAATATTGTTATGAAATTAGAGAAATGCCATGGTCGAGGTGGATGGTAACTCGTCTTCCAGTTCCGGGCTCGGTGGCCGCTTAGGCCAGTGTCAAGATGATGTTAAGTAGAGTTGACCCGCTTTGGCTAGGACATGGTCAATTTCATGGGCAGGGAAATTCTAACATAGTCGCACAACTAATTAATTACTAAACTCAATTTTAAAAATTAAATACCTGAAGTAACTTCATATTCGTGGAAAAATCCCCTGCTAAAAGCCGATCCCGCAGAACACTAATAAGAACATTTGTCAGAAAAAAGTTGAAATTTTGCAATTTGAAACTTACAACAACATAGCACAACAGACGTTTAACAAAAAGGTAAACCGTTTTTCATCAGCAAAAAGTGAGTCCCAAATTCTTATAACATCTAAAATAAGAGTAGTTCAATCATAATATTTTATTTGAAACAGTTGGAGAAATTTACCAGGAAGAGGAAACTCTTGAGAGAGTAAAAGTGTAAGCCATCTGAAGCTAAAAAACTGGGGTTTAAGTTCCAGTTTATTTAAATGACTGTGTAATTTAATGTCGTTGTCTTTTACAGCATCCATTAATGTTTGCATTAAGCCAGTAATGCCATAAGCAGAATCGTCAAGTGTTTTTATAAAGAAATCACGAATTTCTGACATCAAATTCGTGAAACAGAAGAAAGTATCTGCTTCAGCGAACTCTAAAAGTAAGTTCATTTCATTATTTTTGTCTATCAACACAAATTTAATTCAAAAACCTCTCCATTCGTTCTCTGGATTTGATGCAAAAGTGTAATAAATTGGCCCAACTATTTCGTTCATTCCTTGAACGTAACTTTGTCCTGGATTTAGTTTTGCATATATAAACAAAATTCTTTCTACAACTTCCCAATGAGCTTCTTGACCTTCTGGAAGTGGGGAATATTCTTCACTAGCTTTTTTCTTCGATAGAGTAATCTTTAAAAAAAAAAACATTTTATTTTTATTGTGTATACTTTGACTTAATATTTTACTTTTGTAATTCCTAGTCCTTTTCTTGTTACATTTGCAGAGTTGAGAACAGAAAAGCCAACTCTTTTGTGCAGTCTTAAATGGTTTTCGCTAACGATTCCATGATTTGGAAATTCAGTTGCTTGTTGGAAGAATGAAATGTCTGGACAAAGACGTCTAAAATAGAAACGTTTTACTTGGTTTTAGTAGGAGGATTAGCCAGTGATGGCCCTGCTAACAAACATGTAAACAGGTAATTAACGTTAGCTAAAAATTTTGCCAAAATTCTCTGTTCGAGTTTTGTGTTGTTCAGCTGTAGTTATTTAACGGAGCCATCTCTGAATTTAAAGTTGTTTTACCTAACGTCTTTATCAATTTGTAACAAAACTTCATTATCCTTAAAAAATGTCTGCCATTTACTGTCGGGATTAGGATTAAGAGGCTAAAACAAAACCAAATCAATGACAATTTCTGTTGAAAATTCAACGTCAAAAATCACATGATCTTCACAGGAATTTTCTGGACTATCATCGTCGTTGTTTTTACTTGACGAATGGGTAAACACCATTTCATCAACAAAATGTTGATACAATTTTCTGAATCAAACAGAATTACATTATTTATTTACCCGTCTAAAATTTTATTCTTACCTACCTTTGCTTATCCAAATGATCGGGCCATGAACTCGGATCACAGCTTAAATAATTGAGTAAAAGCTGCGAGAAAAATAGAAAATTACATTATTATTTAAAATTATCTGTTAATCAAACCTTCCAACATAATGCTCGCATTCCCTGTTGATCAGGAATCCCTATCAAAAAAAAAGTAAATAAAAATTAACCACGTGACATCAACAAAATCAGATGACAGGTGACGACATTGCCCTCAACATTTCCATATAATTAATATAAAAGAGTTCATACCTTGGAAACAGAGTTTTTTCAACTTTTTCAAATCGATTTCATCTGCTTTTAAGCAATCTTCAAATTCTTTTAATCTGCAACCGGTCATCAAATCATAGTGATTAATGTGTTTACACGACAATCGAGCCCAATTTACCTCGCACGATAAGTACTGGAAGCCATAGTCGCTAGTAAATACGCATGTTTTTATAGAAATTTATACCGTAAATTTCCCAGTCTTTAAATCCCTCTTATTAATCAGACACGCGGTTTAGTAGGCGTTGATGGTAATCTTGGTCAATGGCATCACCTCTGCGCATGTATCATCCATTTTTAAATCCGGTCATACGACGTCATGTATTGTCGCATATAGTATTATTTACGAGAAACTTGTAAGTCATGAAAGGACCTTCAAACTGCATCTAGTAAACAAATCGGTCAAAGTACAAGAACGTGCTCTCTTTTATTTGCGTTTGTACAATTTTATTACATTTCGTCGACAAAAATACGTTTACAAAATTTTTTTAGTCTCTTATTTCATGATACTATTTTTATATAAAATTGCACACAATTTCAGTCATTACCGTGTGCGCAAAACCGGAAGTCTTGACCAAATCAACATCATACATAGGTCGTGAATGACCCAAGGGGACATTTACACGATATAATTAAAACCTATACTCAAAATACAGTAAGTGAAACTCGTTGCATGTCGTAAGGACTTGTATCCTAGATCCGTTGGTGTTAATTTGGTAAATTTATTTGTAGTGCGTTATAAAAAAAATTTTTTTCATTTAAATTTATTTGACTTACGTGATTTCCTTGTTCTAGGTAGTCTGGTCTGAGGAGAATTTAGAAACAAACTGAAAGAAAAAAACCTCAGGCCTTAACTACAATGTCAGCCTGGCTGTGGGAAGGAAATGAGCCGAATTCCCTCGTTGAAATCTGCACAAAATTTTGTGTTGAACACTTGGAAACATTCTGCTATTTGGATTGTCTCACTCAGAAATACTGTTTAAGAGAAGGTAAATAAAGTGTTAAGTGCAATCCAAGTGGGCTTTTAAGAATTATAAGTTCCCAAAAGCAGAGTTGATGGGATAAAAAAAATATTTAATACTGAATAATTTTGTTATCGAGGATTTTAATTTATATTTAAGCAGTTTACGATACATTTGAAAATCCTCGTATCCTATAGTACTTGTGTTCATGTTAGAAGAAGCAAAAGTGTTGCAGCTAATCAGAAAATATTTTGTTTTTACTGACAACTTCTTTCCATAACGTTGCGGTTGTGCCATTTTTCCTTTACTTAAGTGTGAACACAAATTAAAGCTCGATGGGCGCAATACGTATCGGCAGTTGCTTAAACATATTTATTTTCAAGATAGAAACATTGTTTTTGCTTCAATGTTTTTTATTTTTCAGGTATCACATTACCAAATGAAATCTGCGAGCGGATGTTAACGGCGCGTCAGCAATCGGACCGGCCAATAGACGACGACTTCCTTCGAATTTTTAAGGATCCTCGTACGACGCGATTAAGACGAGTAAACTTATCCAAATCGTGTGTGACAGATGCAGGTTTAGGTGTTGTACTCCGTCACCAATTGATGGAACTAGATATCTCAGATAGCGACAAAATCACGGAAGATGCGCTCAAATTGATTAACGAATTGGGATCTGACTTACGGTCTCTCAATATTGGAACTTCGGTTCATATATTCCCAGATCCGTTGTTAGATAACGACACACTTGGTCATTTGTTATTACCTCAGATTCAAGCTGAACCTCACTCGTCTTCATCAACTAACAACCCGCAAAGGTGACATTTCAGCAACAATATTAAATGTCACTTTTATAGAACTATCCCTTTGTAGTTCTGCGCATCCTATACATCTCTATAAGTTGTTTACATCAAATAAAGAGTTTGTGTAAATTGACTTGTAGAACTTATTTTAACTTGTTCCTTCTATAAATTCTAATGGAGTTGGTGTAGAGACGACTCTGGTTCTCATTGTCCATTTCCACCATTACACTATTACGTCATTATTATAGAACTAGAGGGAGCCCGTGGTAAACCATTGTTTACAATGCTTTTGATTATTTGTTTTTTTTGTTTTTAGTATTGTTTGTTTTATTGTTTTTTACCAATAGATGTCGAAAAGCGTTTCAGAGTCACCTTTGTAAATATAAATTAGAATTTGGGGTCATGTCGTAACTGCATTATGGACAGAGTCGTCCCTAAATCGGGCTCCAACTAACAAATGATACTAATATTTTCTTTATCACACAGGTACATAATGAGAACACCCAATCTGCGAAAGCTCACCCTTCGCGAACTGTCTGTACCGTTGGAAGACCGTTACTTCCCACTTTTACTTAGACCTCTACAACGACTCCAATGTCTAGATCTATCCGGATGTTTCAACTTGGGCACTTTGGACTATTTAACCCAAATGGACCAACTCGTCTCTCTCACACTTTACAATGTACCACGATTACAAAACACAATCAACGCCATCTGCAAGCTGAAAACACTAAGACACTTGGATGTATCGCAACATATTGAAAAACACGGCGTTTATAGACACCCTAACCAGCTATTATCACAAATTGCAGAAAGTTTACCCCATCTTGTACACCTGGATATTTCTGGTACCAATTTGGCTGGTACTGGAGTGGCGGAACATGACCACTCTGAAAGCGAGGAACGAAGCAACAAATGGTTGTCGCCAACAACATCTGCTCTTACAGATATTCCGGGTCTTCGTAGTCGTGTTAATAATCCGTTAGGATTTCTCGGCCTGTATGGAACATCTCATGACGCATGTCACCGGCATCACATACCGGCTAAGCAAATCACCGGTGATGCGAATGAAAGGCAGACTTTGATGGCTGCGCATGCGTATATAGACCGGGCAGAGATTCTGCAAAAAGTGTTGAATGATTTGTTTCAGATTGTTAGATACGAAACTTGCTATAATTCAAAGCAGGCTCTGGAGGTAATGTCATTCAAGAAACGGTGTAGTTGAAATCCTGAATTGATAATAAAACACACAAAGTCTCTTCAAATTGCCAAATTTTAGTTAAGAAAAAAAATGGTGGAGTTTATTTACGAAATTTCAGGATTTCAACTGGTTCAGTAATTGTAGAAATTTAATTACAATTTTTTTTTTTATTTTAGGCCATTTTACTTGGAATGGAAAAACATTTAGGGGATAAACATATACAAATATCAGGAAGGTAAAAAATTTTTAGTTCAAAAGTTTTATTGTGAAATGTGATATTTTATTTTTTTTATTCTTTCAGCGCTTCATTATTTTATATTTTAAAAGGTGAAATTAAAAAGAAATTTACTGTTCAAATCAAACATAAATTAATCAAATCCGTTTTGGACGCCATGTGGGAACACAAATATGACCCAACTGTAAGAGTTAAATTCAAATTGTTTATAAAACGAAATTAAATTGTTAATATTGCAGATGATGAGAAATGGTTGTCTCACATTATGTCAATTTAAAATCCCTCGAGATGTGGTATTTATTTCAATATTTGAAACCTCATAATAACAAATAATTAATTTCTTTATTTTCTAGTTGTTTGATTACAAACGTCTTGTCAAAATATTATTGCACGTCGTTTATGAAGACGATCAGGAAGATTTTGTTCAACGGATTGGAATTTATTTACTTAATAGTTTGGCATGCCAAGTTGACGGCTCGCAGAAACAACTTGTTGGTGATTTGGGAGCTATTGAAGTAATTTCTTTTAATAAAAAGCAATAAATGAAAGTAATAATTTTATTTTTAACGGGTATAGATAATGTTGCATATTATTTCGAATCGTTTACAACGTCATTTGTGTGATGACGTAATGGAAATCGCTTGGTCCACTATGTGGAATGTAACAGGTTAAATTAACCTATTGTTTATTTTTAGCAGGATTTTTAATTAATTCAATATTTTTTAGATGAAACACCGGTTAATTGCCGAAGGTTTCTCCAAGGACATGGAATGACGTATTTCTTGGATTGTCTCCGGGTAATGAAACTTCAGTTTAAAAATTTTCAATGGTTTTTAAATTATTATTTGTTTTTATTTTAGATGTTTCCAAATAAAGCTGATTTGTTACGAAATATGATGGGGTTATTAGTAAGTGGAATTAGAAATAACTGAAAATTTATAAGTTATTTTAACTTGAAAATGTTTATGTATAGGGAAATGTAGCTGAAGTTCAGGAACTTCGACCTCAATTAATGACTGAAGAGTTCATTAGCGTTTTTAGGTAATAGCAGGAAAATTGGCTTTCACAGTCATCATATTTCCATCGAACCAATCTTGCTCACTTATGCCTAAACTCGAAAATCTATGCCAATCGTTTTTAGGATCAACCAATGACCTCTTGTAACTTATTATTATATTATAAGATTTTAAACTCAATCTTAAATAAGCGGTAGGCCAAAGTTTACTCTCCCCATATATAAATTAGCTTTGTGATTTGAAAAATCAGTTTCACATTTTTGCCAGCAGATTTTTTGGCTATGGCAAATAGGAATCGGGTATAAAACAATACCACTACTACAAGTTACAATGCAAATGAGTATCAAAAGAAATAATAGGGCAACTTTTTTGTCATCTTTCTAATTAAATCAATTTAGTCTCTACGTTGTAAATTAATCTTAAATTTAAACGTTTTTAATTATTTATGCTGAAATAAAATTGTACTTTTATTTAAAGTGAACTCTTGGACAGCACAAGTGACGGTATAGAAGTCAGTTACAATGCAGCAGGTGTTCTTTCACACATAGCTTCTGATGGAAGAGACAGCTGGACCATTTCAAATCCACGTAGAGAAGACGTTCTAAGTCGAATGGTGAACGCAATCCAACGTTGGAACCTACACACAAAAAGAAACATTAATTACAGATCATTTGAACCCATCCTTCGATTATTATACATTCATCATACGAGAGAAGCTCAATACTGGGCCGTATGGGCCTTGGCTAACTTAACTTGTGTTTACCGTAAGATAAAAAATTAATCCTTTGATGGGTGAATTTCATTATTTGTAATCTATTACAGCGGAAAAATATTGTTCCTTAATACAAGAAGAGCATGGAATTGAAATTCTAAAAGGTCTTATTAACGAAGAGTGCGTTCAACATCCCACTCTTGAGCAACGAATAAGAAATTTGGCGCTATTGGTTGTAAATCTTTGCGAAAGGTAATATAAAATATCTTAGTTTTTTGCGTAGCTACCTTCTTTTGTTGTATATTCAAATAACGGAGAAGATTCCGTGTATCAAGTAGAAAGTTGCTGCGCAAAAATGGTTTTAAGTTTTGTGCTAACTGAATTTTATTTTAGTCGCGGTGGTCATACAGTAGAAGCAATGGATGAATGAGGTTTACATTGTGGGTAAAATTGTATATACAACATAAAAATGTTTAATATATACGAAATTAAGTGAAATATTTATTTGGTAATTATGAAAATGATGATTTGAAAGGTTTCAAAAAAGCACGAACGAATGAATAAGATTTCTGTACAAATCTATTTTACTATTTAATTTTATTTGAGCTTTATAATAATTATTGGTATTGTAAGCGGTTGACTATTGCAGCTGAATAAATAATGAATAAGAAAGGAATTTTGTTTTTCCAGGTCATTTAATACATCCATTTTTAAATTAGTAGTGTATTGTGTTATCAGTTAATCTGATAAACACAAGCGTATGTAACGTATAGCTTGCTACAAGAAAAGAAGAATCACACGGGCAAGAAAATGCATTCAACGTCTAGGGACTTTCAAAACGGATCAAAAAACCTTTATGTATCTGTTTATATCTTATTTATACCATTCCTAACATAAATTATGTCACTACGACTTAGTGGCGCCATTAAGGTAAGTTTAAATATTTTGTTAGGTTACTTCTGGTTCCGGTTATGCAGCGGATATCGGTCGTACGCCGTCAAAGATATTCGGTGAACGAGGGAAAAGGAAAAAGTAAGTACAAATAGTTTTATTAAGTTGTTGCAACGTGTTTTTAACAAATTTAAATTGTTTCAAACGATTCTACCGCAACGAAAATTTGGATACGCTGACCGGTTGAAGATTCAGTTGAAGATGAAGCGGCTTCGGCGAATCACCCGAAGACCGAAGTTGTTCGGCTCTCCGCTCGCTCGACGTGAGAAAAGCATTCGACATCGCCAAACAGTGTACGGTTTAACAAGACGTTCAAGGTTGAGTTAGATACGTTACTACAGTTAGGCGAGGATCTAATCTAGGACCCAATATTGGGGTCCTAGATCTAATAAAGGTAAGATATCAATGCGAGAGAAAAAGATAATAAAAATCTGACGAGGGGAGTCGATCGACTTTTTTTTTTTTAATGAAATGTGATGTAATTTGAGGACAAAATTAGATTGAACCCAATCTCAGAGCTCTAAGTTGAGTATTTTTTATGTTATAAGCAAAAAAACCTATTTAGGAATGATTTGAAAGAAGTTTGCAAAAATTAATATGTTGGTGCCTCTTTTTTTCTTTCTTGTGTATGTAGCTCGAAGCTACTTTTTTAAAAAAAATTATAATTTTTTTTATTATTTTATAGTTGAATGAGCGTGAACGACGATTTAGAAGTTGCTTTACTGCAAAGCGGAAAATATCAAGATGCTTTGCAAGGATTTTTGAAATAGTTGAACCATACCGAAGATATGGTTGCTCACCAGAAACCGCTTTCTGCTGACTACAAAGTTGTAAAAGCTCAGCTGCAAGAGCAAAAATTCCTAAAGATAATAAAGCTTTGAACCGACAGGCACAAGAATTGACCGAGAACACCTCCCCCGAACAACACAGGCAATCAAAGTACCATTAAAAGAGGTGAACGAACAGGCGCTGAAATGATTTGTTGAGGGGTATCGTGGAACGACAGAGGGAGCTTGAACATTCCTTATTGAAACTTGGCCACTTCCAACACGCCTTCGACGAGTTGTTCGTCTGGATCGCAAAGACCGAGAAGACGTTGAAGGGAATGAAACCAGTGTTCGGCGAACTCCAGATCATCGAGTTCGAGTTGGGCAAGTTGAAGGTGTTGGTGAACGACATGCACGCCCATCAGAATAGTGTAGACACTTTGAATGACGCCGGACGGCAGTTGATTGAACAAGACAAAGGCAGCGAAGAGTCGAGCAAGACACAGAAAAAGTTGACAGAATTAAACTCCCGACGAAGCGAATTGCGGAGACAAGCACAGGACCACCAAAGAGAGTTGGAAGATGCTATCAAAGAAGCGCAAGCATTCAATCAAGAAACTCTAGATTTATTGTTGTGGTTGAGTGATGATGTAGATTCGGTACTATCGACGTCAAAACCAGTCGGAGGTTTACCCGAGAGCACTCGGGAACAACTCAACAGATTTATGGAGGTTTACAACAAGTTGGAGTTGACGAGACCGAGAGTTGAGTCGACTCAGCAACAAGGAGCAGATTATGTTAAGAGGAGTACGGAAGGAGCCGCTAGTAACTTGCGGTACAACTTGAAGACGTTGAGGCAGCGATAGGAGAATGTGATAAATAGAGCTATTGCAGATTGCGCTTAAAAAGGCAACCGAGTTCCACGAGGCGCTGCAGAATTTCATTGATTGGTTGACCAAGGCAGAGTACATTTTGTCGGGACCAAAACCGGTCAGTCGTGTGATGGATACAATTTGACAACTGATAGAAGATCACAAAGTAATAAAAACATTTTAAGATGTTTGATTATGAATTTGAAATGAGTTTTTTTATTTAGGTTTTTCAAATAGATGTGGGAACACATAGGGAGGTGATACTAAACTTAGACAAGAAAGGCACTCACCTTAAGTACTTAAGCCAGAAACACGACGTGATCCTGATCAAGAATCTACTCGTCAGCGAGCAGAACCAATGGGAACGCGTCGTGTCGAAATCGGCAGAACGCACGCGGGCTCTTGACCAAGGATACAAAGAGGCCAAAGCGTTCCACGACGAATGGACCGATCTTATGTACTGGCTGGATAAATCTAAAAAGGCAATCGACGATATGGCCAATAACGATCCAGAAAAAAATCAAACACCAACTGAACAGACACAAGAAATTCTAACTGTCGCTCCGAACGAAACAAGTGGAATGCGACACGTGCATGCGACACGGTCGCACGCTGAAGGAAAGGGCGCCCACGCCGTCTTACAGGGCACGATGAACCCATCTGAAGAACAAATGGAATTCCGTTTACGCCAAATCGGTCGATAAGCAGCGCAAGTTCGAGGAGGCCCTTCCGTTTAGCGATCAGTTCAAAGATACCGTTCAAGCAGTTCTCAATTAAGTTGTATAAGGTTGAGAAAAACCTCAATTCCGACCAGCCAGTGCATGGCGACTTGTACACTGTCACACAGTTGGTCGACCAACACAAGTCCTTTAAAGAAGAACTGAAAAGACAACAAACCAACACGGTCTTGGTGCGCAAGACGTGCAGGGAGTTACTTAAAACGGCAAACGCTGAAGACACCAAAAAACATTCAGTCTCAAATTTAAAGAGTTGGACAACATGTGGGATAAGATCACCAAATTGAGCGACACGAAACAACGTCGTTTGGATGGCGCTCTCAAACAAGCAGAAGAGCTGCACAAGAAAATGAACATCCTTCTAGAGTGGCTGTCTAACGCTGTCTGATGAAGTTGCGATTCGCCGGAGCGTTGCCCAAAAATGTTCCCATGACCGAAGACCAGATTACGGATCATAGGAAATTTTTGAATGAAACGAACGACCGCGAGAGAGACAAAAATTCTACTATTGCTTTAGCGCAAGAGAATTCTCATCTTGACGCATTACCGGTGATTAAACACTGGATCACTATCATTCAGACCACATGGGAAGAGGTTAGTATAAAATTATATAAATTATTTTCTAATATTGAATGTTGAATTATTTTTCCACAGATATCAATGTGGGCTAAACAACGACTGGACGAACAACTTAACATCTTTGAGAGATCTTGCTCACCTCCTGTCCGAATTACTCGCATGGTTGAAGAAGAGGGAAAAAACTTTAGTCGGATATAAAGCCAAACCATTACCCGATGATATTCCAGTCATCGAGAGACTCATTGAAGAACACAAAGTTTTCACTGGTTAAAAATGGCGTCAAGCTCGTTACCACTTTCTACGCGGATGACATGTCGCGTAGTTATGTATCATTAGAGCCAGCGATAAGGACGCCATTCAGTTCCTAGACTTCCTAGACTAATTCGACATGACAGTAAGTATAGATTCAAGCGTTTCTATTCAATTAAATAATACTCGTTTTTCAATTCCGACGTTAGGCTTACGTGTTGATACCAAATGTCACAACACAAAGGGAGAAGATAAATTGCAATGGATAAAGCTTTTTCTTCAGTCGGAATTCCTAGCTGAAATGGACACAAAAAAAGTAAAAATTTCGTTATTAAAACAGTTTTACGGAAAATTTCTTATTATACCATAGACATAAATCTTTACATCATGCAAACGTATTTTCAAACGGCCGTTAGATTTATTTAATACAATCAAACAAATGTTACCCAAATTTTTAATTGATTTTTTTTTCAATAGAAATTCTAAAGCTGTATCAAAATTTCACAGA
>JAQGAS010000767.1:0-34334 GCA_034686365.1 Pachymerium ferrugineum | reverse complement strand
CTTCTATGTACAGCGTGTCTAGTGCATACCCTCAAAACCACTTTGAGATGCCGTTTTTACTCTTTGATGTTCGAGAAAAAGAAAATAAATATTAAAATAGAATGGTTTGCTTTTTTATGTCAGAGGCCCGCAGATTTCATTTACATTCTTTTTTTTTTTTGTCCAACCCCCCCTTTTTTTAAAAAAAAAAAAAAATTTGAATTAATGAGTTGCTTTTGATTTGTATTTTCCTTTTCGAAATTTTCTGGGAAAAATAATTAAAGTGGGTGATTTATTCACTTTTTTATTCAGAAACTCTGTCATGTGTATTTACAATGAACATCAGTAATGCAACTCCCTAGTTGATTGGTGGAATGTCACGTTTCTGTAAACAGAATTTCCATCATGTTTTTTTAATACTGTTTCATCATGTTTTTTTTTATTTAATTTTGTTTTTTAAATGTGGTTTTTGATCTTCTGTGTAGAGAGACCTACATTTTTCTTTCTCTTCCTCATCGTTGAAACTAGCAAACATTTAGCCTAGATTTATGTGTTTACGAATCCCAGTGCCACAGAACGCACAAAGGATTCTCTTGCCATTGAACTTGTGTTTGGTGGAATGAAGAAAACTCAACCGTGTCCCTGTTTTTTCTGTTTTTTTTTTTCTTGGCTTTATTATTCACAACGACGAAGACGAAAAGAAACCCAAAGCCAAGTTTGACGCGTGACCTGCACTCGTCCTCGAACCATTCATGAATAATTAAACAGTTGGGATAGTATTATAAAAAGAAAGAGGACCCCGAAATTTGTGCTTTTATTGCGCATGTTCAGTAAATGACTCGCAAAAAGTAGTAAAAAAAATTTTTCTTTCAAGTTAATTATCGAGTGGACACTTTTATTTTATTATCTAAGAGGGGGGAAAAAATGGGTTTTCATGCAAAGCAATGTTACGAAGGAAACAAGCTTGAAGGTTAAGAACCAACATAAAGATTGAGATAAATGTGTTTTCTAGATTTAGGGTTGGAAGATAAGAATCCTTATACTTAAATGTAAATCCTACGGATAAAAATATATCATTCTTTACATTTGGAGAATTGAATTTTCTAGGAAGGAGATTAATGGCAAGTGTAGGCGGTTTGTTTATTAAAAAGACAGAATAATATAAATAAAAAATTGCTGGGTACAAACAAAGCTTGAAGGTTTAAAGTACTTAAAAATTTTTATTTCAAAAATATCAAAACAACTTTGTTTGACTTAATGTTTCTATAAAGTAAATTGGGTTATTATGCTTCATCTTTTATTAATTTTTAAGGATTGAATATCTGAAATATTTATTTTATATTACCTAGTTCATTGTTATACACTGACATGTCACGAATTAGGCAAACTCAGCACAATAACATCAAAACTTGTGTTTTTGATACGGTTGGCAATGATTAAAATTGAAGCGATTTGTCAATGTTAATTATTGCAAAGATTGAAACTTTGAGTATTAGTGTTCAAACTTTTATTTCCAATCCAATTTCTTAGCAAGCAAGAGAAAAAAAAAATGCAGCTTTCTCCCTTTTTCTCTTTTATGCCATTATCTAAAAGACCGCATCGTTTCGGAATGTGATTTCTATTTTACACGTATGATTTATTCCAGTAGCGTAACAAGAATTAAATGTTCTGATCCGAGTTCCATATTGGAAAACCATTACATAGCAGCCAGGCGATCCACTCACCTTTAAAAGCTGGTGGCGCTCTATCAAATTGAAATATTGTATGACGTAGTTCAGCATTAGTTACTGTACGAGATGGAGGCTGAGCAAGTCCTCCATCATTATGAATCCAGTGATTTATCGGTCGGCAACTCGTTTTTCTTTCTTTACTCTACAGGAAAAAGAAAAAAAACACAGCTTGGAGGTTTTTGGAAGGGAGTTGCGCTATGTTTGCCAGGCAAAGTACCAACGTCCTGGACTTAGAGATTCACGAGCAAAGCCTGAGTCATTAGATTGGCGAGCAAATACTTGATGATTGCTACAAAAACAAAAGCTCTAAGCTCCGAGTCAACTGAGTGCGACACACTCAGATAAGAAAAGAACACACTGTTAGTGGGAAATCAATGGAGAAAAGCAATGGCGCTTTAGTTGTAAGTCAACAAAACATACGGAAAAAGGAGAAAAAAAAGAATAGGAACAAACACAGCTGACTCCTTTTACTGCCAAAAGCAGTGAGTATGTAAATTTTTGAGTAGTGTATGGTGAAGGAAGCAAGATTGCTGCTCTCCCTTAGGACTTAAAAATGTAGGCGAGAAGAATTGTTTTACGAGTAAACAAGTTGTAAAACAAAAATGAAATTTTGTGCATTGTGCAAATATGAAAGTGAGAAAAAAATTGCAGATATTACAATCAAAGTTTTGCAACTTTGTAAAGTAATTTATGCGTGTGAAAAGTGCGTTTTATTGGAAGTGGAAGGAAGAAAAAGTGCGAAAATATAATATATATTCTTTGCACACGAAGCCGTGTGGGAGAATGCTTAATTAATCTACTCTTTCATGCATAGTTGCTGTCAAGGTGCAAATGCCTTACAGAGCCACGTTATAAACGTGGCACGGGCTCACTAGGGGGCTGACACGCAGAGACGGGCACGAACTTTTCCGCTTAATTACTTGTCAATAAACGTAATACCGCGATTAATGGCTGTAATCTCATGTTTATTCTACAAAACTCTCACCACAAGACGAACGACGAACGCCAAAGAAACGAGGAGTCACGCTCAACGAATTTATCTGAACTGTTGTTTGACGTTGCTAAAAGCAGAGCGTTTTATTCTTTTGTCACGTACACGAGTCAATAAATAGATGTAGTTGTTAGTTTTAATTTGTCATTAAGAATTTTCGCTTTTTCTCCTCTTGATTAATGTTTGTAGTAAGAAAATTAGTTTAAAGGGTAAAGTGTTGATAGTACATAGAACGTTTAATGGTATTGCGGTCTCCTATTCACAGGTGATGGACGACCATTGGGATTCCGAAGTGTTGGAGTTCGGCGCGGTCAACATCACAGGCTTCCGGATCGTGGACACGAGCAACAAAATGGTTCGTCAGTTTCTTAATGGATGGAAGAAACTTGAACCATCGCATTGGATGGGAGCTGGAAAGAAACATATATCGGTAAATTCAACTTTTTTTTTATATTTTCAATTGAAAGTTCTTTTTGAAAACCGGAAATGCCCTTTTCCCCTAAGGAATCCTAATAATTATTTTAATTATTGTCAACAGATGGTGGTAATCAATAAAGTTGTTAAGGGGGAATCTAGCGAAATTTGTTGAAAACAGCATTTCTTTTTAACATTCCTGAAGTTTCTGGAAGAAAACCAATTAAAAGGCTACGCACTATTGACGTGAAGAGAATTTCCCTCATTTTTTTCCACATCAAGCGGGGAAAAATGATTTCTACTTGAGCTAGTGCTTAAGTGGGTGGAACTGAAGAGTGTCCACATTTTTAGTAGCCTTAACGATAAACTTTTGATGAGTTGTTTCAGATTTTCTATCTTCAACAGTTCCTAAAACTTTAAAAATTTAATTTGTAACCATAATTTTCATTTGCTTGTCATTAACAACATTGGACAGATCGAGCTGTGATTACAAGTTGTGCGTAATGAACAGTAATGATGAGTTCATTTGCATTTAATACATCTCATTTTATGCGTGAATCAGGATTAAACACTATAAACCAATTGCCCCCCTAATAGAATTTTGAAGAAAAAAAATCTCGCCCTGCCCATTTTTAGCTGTAACGGATTCGTCGTGTGACGAGACACACATCATAGCGTGATAAGGTGGTTCAGCGTGAATTGCCATGGTAACGGCGTCATTAACCCCTGATGCAACGACCGAGGCCCGCCTATATTTCACGAAGAGCCACGAGTCGATGCGAGGCCAGCTGGAGGTGAAGGGTTGAATACTCAAAACCTACACATCGATTGCATTAAATGGGCATCATCGCTATTTTCGGTGATGCTTTTGAGTTTACGACAAGATCAATTTCAAAGTTAACTTTTTAAAATAAATTTTCATATAATTAAGTGAATTTTATTTCTGTTTAATGGCAATATATCGTTGGTGCATCGTTTAGTCACTTTTATGTAGGTGTCTACACCATAATTTCCAATCGCCTGACTTTTTTGTGTCACGGGTTTGTAGGAAAAGGTGTGTTGTTAGTTGTGGGATAGGCAACATTCCGTTGTTTACGATCAGATGCTTTGTCGTCTGATCCGACCACTATTCCTTCCAGTTGGTCGGTCAGTGAAAAGAAAATGTGTTTCTTCCTTTTTTTTTTTACACGAGTAAATAATTTGCGACTTCTCTCCTTTTGCTCGCAATCGTAAAAGTGCAACGCCTCGTACATTGGGAGAGGCGAGCGCCACGCTACGATGAAATGTGCAGGCGCGGGAAATGAAATTTCGGATGAGTTGGGCGCCGCCTGTCAGCGCTATTATGAATTTAAAATCTTGTTTCCGAATAAATCAGGTCTGCTCCACCATTTCCTGTGTGTGTCCTTTAGCAATGAGAAGACATGACGGCAGATACTGCGCAAGGTGAAATGTTCATTTCTTGACGCAGATACCAAGAAGAGAAAAATTCTTGCCTTTAAAGAAAATGTATTGCAAGCAAAAATTCCCGTCGACTGAGCTCTTATTTCATGAATATTTATTCCGCCACGTTTCATATTCGCCAACTTAAGTTTATAGGCATAAGTATTAAAGTGAGAAATACTTTTTAAAACGTTTTTTTTATATGTTGTTTTCGATTTTGTATACATTTTTTTTGTCCATTTTTTTTTTTTTCAGTCCTCAGCTGCACTCATGTTCGATGCAGTGAACATGGTTATCGAAGCTTTCGCTCGACTGCTCAAGAAAAAACCGGACATTTTTCGGTCAAACCTAAGGCGTGGTGAGGTGTACAATAACGGCACCAAAGGACTCAACTGCACGAAGCCGCAGGTGACGCCCTGGGAACATGGCGAGAAGATCATGCGATATATTCGGAAGGTAAAAATAAGAAAGAAAAGAATTGCTTGAAAAGTGAAAAGCGACATGGATTTGCACTTGGTGTCAGGTCACCGTTTTCATATTGGGCTACAGAAAATGATGACAAGTAAAAGTGTTGGGCTGGAAATAAATTGCAATTGAATTTTTTTTTATTGAATGAAAGCTACTGCAGTTAGATTTCATGATTTTTTTTCTTTTTGTTTATTATTTTCTTTTATTGAAAACAGTTGCAGTTCAAAAAGGATAAATGCGAGTGGAATGAAAACGTGAAGGGAAATTTTATATTTTATTACTTCTTCTTCCAGATTGAAATGGATGGTCTGACCGGAAATTTGTCCTTCGACCAAGATGGCAAACGACGTAATTACACGTTGGACGTGGTTGAAATGACGATTAATAGTGAAGTTGTAAAGGTATAATTACATTATACTGTTTTTTCTTTACATATTAGTTTCACTGACTTGCCAGTAGAGCGCGCATTCAATTCTATTATAAGCCTCACAATTGACATTAACATTTATTCCCATTCAATTTGAATTGTAATTGTCCATAAATGACCAAAATCTAATTTTGCCATCTACTTAAACTGAAAGAAAGTTCAAACTTTTCTTGAATCGAGATATATTAAAGTTTTGCTGCAAAAGGAATGGTTATTTCAACATGCTTTGCATCTTAATGGAGAAATGACCACATGAATATTCGAGGCCTCAAGTTCCAATTACGAGAAGCCATTAGAAGTAAAAGAGCGAGGTTTTAATTGAACTTGCCTCTCTGGCTGGGCAATGAATGACCATATTCGTTGCATGCCTTATTTAGTCGATTAGGTCGGCCATGTTCATTCTGCTTAATCATACTTGAAACATGCACTACAAGCAGATAGAATCAGCTCCGTCTCTCGTGGTTAATCCTGAAACGACAAGGTGTGCGCGTTTCACCTGTGTGAATTGGAGCATGTAGTTATTATCGACTGCAGTTTGTACCTCGTGTTTATCGCCTTCTTGTTTTAATGTGATAAACCTGAAATACGAAAGTCATCCACATGTAAAATATTAGTAGTAGTACAACAAACGCGCGCGAGAGAGAACTGATATTAGCAAAGTCCTCAACTAAACTAGTGAGCCGTGTCTGGTAACCAATTGGGAGAAATTGGATATTATTGGTTTATGAAGAGCAAACGAGGAATCGATGAATTCCCCAATCAACTGGACGAGGAGTTTGTACTAATATGAGATTACCTCGTCGGCTGTAAATTGTAACGACGCTGTAACTTTGTTATGGAATTTTCTACATTAATGTTGTAGTAAGGGTGTAGCTGGAGGAAATTACTACAACAAAAGTCAATCTCTGGAATTAATGCACTGCTGCAAATTACAAGTGCAATTATACTAGTGGCAATTAATCGTGACTTTGTTTTGATATAATATGTGTTAGCAGGTGTTTATTGATAGAGAAATTTTACCGTTGTATATAGAAACTTGCCTTCTAACGTTAAAAGGAGTAAATATATAATAAGTAATGTTTTCTCGGAACAATGAGAGTGCGAGATTTGTTAGAACTCCTCGCCATCAGAATGGCGGACTAGTGAGCCACAAGCGCCTTATTGGTATGTCGTTGTTTTTTGTTTTTTGTTTTTTTTTGGAATATAAACAAGTTCAAACTCTACAAAGGTTTGTAACAGTACTTTGAGTTAATTTTGTTATGTGACAATTTATGAAAATATTTTTTCATAAATTTTGGTTATCGTTTTGTAGCAATTAGTTACTAGTAAATTGTTAGTAATAATGCTATAATCAAATTTGGGGAAAATTAATAAGCTAACCTAACAAAGTTTACAATGGAGTACTGCACTCTAGGGATGCAAGCATATACTTGGTTTTCTTTAAGAGTTCAGATGCACTATGAAGGGAGAGTACACTCTGACATGTGTGCTCTTTCACTTAGCTATTACGCATAAGCAGCTTGTTGCACCATTAACGGAATATTAGGAATCTTCGTGAGATGTGTTAAACTGATTGCACTCAAAAGATGTTTTTTGCTTTTACACAGAATTGCAGTGTTGTAACCTTTTGTAAATTTATTCGCGCTGCTAATCTTCTACTGAGGTCTGGTTAAACTTATGGCTATATATTGAAATATTGCAGAATCGACGGTATAGGTAAAGGTCTTTTCCAGTTCATAATTTATACACTAATGTTATTCATTATGCATAGTTAAAGGTTAAATGTTGTTTATGGTGTTCAAAATGCTAGAGAAGGTACAGAATTTTTGCACTTGTATATTTTTGGTTGTTCATGAATTCTGCATACGGTTTAGAACCAGCAATAACACCTAAAAAGATTACACAATTAACGTTTTTTAAGTCTAGGAATTATAAAATTTTGTAATTACACTTCAAATGATATCTAAATCTTTGAAAGAATGGCAGAATGTACACTTGTAAACCTATTTAACACAGTCGTTCATTCAAGTTTCTTGTTGGCAAAACTGTCATTTCTAATGCTCTAAGCTTTGTGGTAAATAGTGGATGAGAAGTCTTGTACATATATACTTTAGCAATATTGTAAACACTTCACGCATCGAATGCTCATTGAACCAAGAACTTCAATAGGACATTCTCAATCAGGGCGTAGCGGAACAAGGAAAGTCAGTAATAACGTCGCCTAAAAAGTTAATACAACCTCGTTTTGTCAAATCAATTTTTAGTCTTAGGCGTTTTTGAACTTGTTATGATTCCACGGAACACTTTTTGTTGTTGTGAGTTCACCATGGTTACAGTTCTAATAATATTTTTCAGAGCTTCTATTTTGAAGTTGATTTTAAGGCTTTTTCATTATATTTTTTTCCTGTTTCCATGGTTGAAAATACCTTCCTCATCTTTGCGTAAACATAACACCTTGTGATAAATCCCAGAGATATCCACTTGAATGAAAAAAAAAAATGAAAAGACAGCTTGAAATCTAAAGAAAACGAAGGAATTAATTAATTAAGTAAATGTTATTTAAGCGCGCAAGCAGCTGCTATGGCCATGCCAAATGAAAATCCCCCACTCTTTAAATCCAACTATAAACCCTTCCGAGTGAAACCTATTTGCAAGTCTATGATCCATCCCAATTCGAAATTACCCGTTAATACATTCTAAACAAAAAGTAGAAGAAACTCTAACAGTTCTAACGCGACATTAGTTTTCATAACTGTACTGAAAAGTTGGTAAATTTTTGCTTCTTTTTCAATGCTTCCTGACTATTTTCCCAACCAAACGAGTGTAATTCTCATTCATAGAGAGGGAAACCAGCTAAAGAGAGGTGAATGTTAAAACACAATAACCGTTATCTCGAAGCAAACATCCACTCGACTAATGAAAACCGTTTGCCGAACTACCAGAGTCGAGCTAATGCGCTATAAAAGTATCTTTTTGCCCGTGCGGTAAGCAACGGTTTCTATGCAAATAGATCCCTGACCTTGTTGCAAGTGAAACATCGACTCCCATCATGCACCAACCACACACCCCATCTCCCATTCGCTAATCGGTACCCATTCCTTACACGCCACTGATTTTCTTCTCCTTTGATACCTTTAACTCTCACCCGTTTGAATTGAGGGGTAGTTAAATGGTTAGAAATGAGAAAATCCGTTCGACTGAAACCTGATTTTTTTTTTTTTGCTCTCAACGGATTTTGCCTCACTAATGTAGAGGTATTTATTTTAGCCTGCTACCTTAGAGATAAACTGTTCTTTTAACGACGAATGACTTTTACGTTCTATTAACTGAAATGATTCTTGATTTGAAGGCGAGATAAAGAGGAAATGTGTTCAGCCAATCACAGAGCTCCGTCCGTTTTAAATAAAATTAGTCCCTCGCACAACGGTCATGACATAAAAGGTTTATAGCTGATGCTTCTCTGCATTGCAATAGTGCAGTGCAGGCAAAGCCCAATAGGTTTGTTATTTACTGGTCAAATCTCTTAGCCAATAAAATGGGATGGAAAGTGTTAATTTTTTTTTCCTTCTCGCAACCACTTTTCACTCGGCCGAATGTTGCAGTGGTCAAGTGGTCGTTAAAGAACCTTTTCTTTATCGATGTTAATCCCCATGTGCCACTGGGAAGGATTAGGTGGCTGATTAAGAGTCTCTTCTCTCTAGTTGGTAATGAATGGGAAAAGCGTTGTGCGAATTTGAAGTTGAAATTGGAAATTGTGTTTATTGGAATTGAAAATTAATTTTCTTGTTTTCTATGGTTTCAGGTTGGCACTTGGTCTGATGAAACTGGATTCACTGTCTCAGCGCCCAAATATACGCGAGCGAAATCCGTTTCGTCGTATGAAACCAATAAAACTTACATCATTACAACAATTTTAGTGGGTTTCTTTATTGATTTCGGTTTGGTTTACTTCTTTTTCGAGATTTAATAATGGGAAAAAATTAATTTCGATTAATGACATGTTTTAAATGTTTTTCTCGTTTAAATGAAGAACAAAGGAATTTCAGTTGTTGTATTGCAAGATTGAGAAGTTTATTCAATTAATTAATCCTCAATGTAAAATCAAATTATAGTAATCACCATTAGTTGAAACTATAATTACTGTGCCGATTTTACAAATTAGCGACTGCAGGAATTAATTATAAATGAGAATTGTCGAAATTGAGGAAACATTTTAAATTCGTGTATTTAAAATTGAAATTTTAACTCTTAGTAATTGGTAATTAGTTCTTTGATGTAGAGAAATGTGACTTCTTTTGTTATTCTTAAGTTTTAAAGGTTATCGACCCTTTAAATCTTGAAGTTTTAATTTTTATTACGGCTAAAAAAAGTTGCAGAAAATAACAACAAAGTTTTTTTTTTCTCATTTTTTTTAAAAATACCAACTCAGTTTGTTATTGATGTTGTCGGATGAAGTTTTTAAATTTTTTCTTTAAAACTTCATTTCTACAAACAAACAAAAAAACTAAAAAAAAAAAACGTTTTTTCTTCTAGGACGAACCCTACTTAATGTACAAAACACCAACAAAAGGCGAAGTTTTCACAGGAAACGATCGATTCCACGGCTATTGCAAAGATCTAGCGGATTTAGTAGCAGAGCAAATGCAAATTAATTATATAATTAAACTAGTAAACGACTCGCGTTATGGTGGAAGAAATAAAGATGCACCTGCAGGATGGGACGGAATGGTCGGAGAATTAGTAAGACACGTAAGTATAATACAACAAAACCCCTACTTTAGTATTCCAGGAGATAAAGCATGTGCTGTTGCGCATGTTTAATGATTCACACAGGCACATCCTTTAGTGCAAGGGCAATGTCCTTAATGAATTGAGGATTAGCCTTTTAAAACAGGAGACAAGAGTCGCGTTGAGCATAAGCTCACTCCTTACTTTTCAAGAGGCACTACACTTTTAAACTCTTAATTACATAGAATTACTCGTCTTAATTATAGGTCGACTAAATGTCAAACTGCATGATAAATTGAGATATTTATTTTCTTGTTTGTCCTTCTCTTAAAAACACAGTGGTTAGTGGTTGTTGGGGTTGAGATGAATGACGAGTGTCTCAATGGTGATCCATGTTCTGTCTCCTTATTTTTTTTTTCTCTCTCTCCCTCGAGCACTCGTATTTTCCCTAGCTACAATGAGCCAAGTCATCTCCAAAGAGAATTTCCCCACCCATTGACATGCTCATTACTGCACCCTCACATCCATTCCATGAGTTGATGGGAGAGATCCTGTCTCCTGTATTCATCTCAATCAACAAAAATGTCCTGCTTGTCTTGACACATTCTCTTACATTAATTATTTTATGTCGAGGGTAGTTGACGTGTGGCAAATATGTTGGGGGGTTATGTATACATTTTTCTATATTAATCATAAAATATAAATAAAATGATGACGTGTGAGTGCATTAAGGATTTGTGAAGTATGAGGAGTTTGTCAGTAGATGGCAGTAAAAGAGAATTCATCTTGTTTATTGATTTTTTTTTTCTCTTGTTTTCTGCGAGTTTTAGGGAGTGTAAGTTTGGAAATGGGTTAAAAAACGTGAAATGAATTGTTTATTTAAAACGTTGAGTACCTTTGATTTATGTAAAAGGAAGTAGTGTCTTAAGTGCTAGCGCCGTAAAATTTTCTGGTTATGAATTCAAGCGTTTAGGTAAAGATAAGAGAAATAAATTTTATTCACATCTGATCTCCAAAGGTGAGGAGATGAAGAGCAACGGGAACGATTAAAATCGTCATTAAAACCTAATTATAAGCAGCTTAAATAAATAAATAAATCCACTTCAAATGAGTGTTGAAATTTAAAGATGAGAAAAATATTTTCCAAGAAAACTTATTTTAAAACGTTTTATCGATTGGTTCCCCTTCCCTATCATTTGTGGTGATTTGTAAACCATACATCAAGCTGTGATTGGTTCGCAAATTTTCACCGACTCGGAACCCCATATAAGAAGTGGAATTGAACTTTAAACCTGGTATGTCGAACTCTTTAAGCTGTCTTAAGAGTGAAAGTTACAAATGATCTTGTGGCAAATGAATAATGGGAGGGGAGTGATAAATTCAAAGTTGGCACTAAAGTCAGTCCAATATAAGTTAGAAAATAAGAAGGGGCTTTTTGCTGTTGCCAGTATAAATCATTTCTGTCCCATTGCTCGAACTGAGGGATTGACTCGCCATCAACAGGGGTTTTGTCAGTGTGCAAAACCATTTGATTTCCTTTTTTTATTTCTAATATTTTTTTTCTCTTTGTGAAAAACAGGAGGCCGATATTGCCATTGCGCCACTCACTATCACTTCAGCTCGAGAGAGAGTTATAGACTTTACAAAACCCTTCATGAGTTTAGGAATCAGCATTATGATCAAGAAGCCAGTGAAACTCAAGCCTGGTGTCTTCTCCTTTATGAATCCTCTTTCAAAAGAGATCTGGATGTGTGTTATATTCGCCTACGTGGGCGTTAGTATCGTACTATTTCTAGTGAGCCGTTTCAGTCCGTATGAATGGCGTTTCGAAGATACGGTCGTTGGAACCACTGTCCACAATGACTTCACCATATACAATAGTTTATGGTTTTCCCTTGGCGCTTTCATGCAGCAAGGATGCGATATTTCACCAAGGTGCACATTTCATATTTTTATCTTAATATTGGTTCTTTTTAAGTAATGGGAATTATTTAACATCCGTTTATAACTGTTGACATACCTGACTTTTAATTAACAAGATTTAAAATTTCATACGTTGATTTCATTTGGAATTTTTATTTTATATAAAAAGTCAATATTGGTTTTTAATTCTTTTATCTCTTCGGGAAATTAAAATTGATTAAAAATGTAGGAATTTTTCGCCATCAACTTAAACCTTTCTAATGTTTAGAGTACTTTATAAATTAAATATAAAGTAGTTTCTATCGGATTGAAAAGTGAGGAATGAAAATTTTACTCACGTTCGAAGAAAAAGAGATTTAAAGTGTATGCAGGAACTTCAAAAATACCATTAAGTAAGAAAGTAAATTACAACTTAGAGGGAAATAATATTAAATGAGACAAAAAGTTTATCGAATAAAGGAACGTTCTTGTGGCTTATAAAAATACAAATTTTAATTTAACGTTGGGTTTATGCGGTTTGCTTTAAGCATTTTGTAATATCATGTTTTGGTTTTTCGCAGATCCCTTTCGGGGCGCATTGTGGGCAGCGTTTGGTGGTTCTTCACCCTCATCATCATCTCTTCCTATACAGCCAATCTAGCGGCGTTCCTTACTGTAGAGCGGATGGTAACTCCCATTAATTCCGCTGATGATCTCTCAAAGCAAACCGAAGTTGAATATGGAACCCTCGAGCAGGGATCAACGCAAGAATTTTTTAAGGTATGTTAATGAAGCGCAGTTTGAATATTTGAATTTGAATGAAGTTTATGAAGTGATGTTTGCCTCTTTCTAATAGCTTGTGTTGATGGGTTTTGCCGAAAGGAGATTCCTATCAAACATTTATTTTTTTTTTTTTTTTTTATTTACAAAAAACTAAGTTTTGACTTTATGTAATATTTTCTCTTTGTTGATAGAAATCGAAAATTGCTGTTTACGAGCGAATGTGGGAATTTATGAAATACCGACAACACGTTTTTGTCAAATCGAATGAAGAAGGAGTAAAACGAGTGCAAAGCTCAAAAGGAAAATATGCATTTTTGATAGAATCGACCAAAAATGATTATGTCAACGAAAGAATTCCGTGTAATACTATGAAAGTTGGACGGCATTTGGATGCGAAGGGTTACGGATTAGCGACGCCTCTTTATTCCTCCTTAAGGTACACGATATTAAAAATTAATGTGAAGAATTTATTACGAACTCTAAAGATTTCATAAGAAGCTTGTTTTAAATTGTACGAGAAATAGGTGATAATAATTTAACGAGGCAGTTTAATTATTAATCAATTGGAAATTGAGTTTTGAGCAGAGTTGTGCAGTGAAGCTAAATCCTTGTTCAGGCGGGGCTTTCGTGTACAGCGTGAATCAATATTGAGGTTGCGTGGCGCCATCTAGTAATGCAGAAATTAAATTATTTTTACTGCATTTGAATATATAAAAGTATTTAAATTAAATAATAGTAGTTGTGTCAAAATTTTTTTCCATATTTTCAGAGAACATTTAAATTTGGCCGTGCTGTCCATGAAAGAAAACGGTGAATTAGCTCGACTTGAGAACAAATGGTGGTACGACAGAAGCGAATGTGCGCATGTGGATAAGGTTACACATTTAACAAAATTTTAAAAAATATTTTAATTAAAATAAATTTTTGATTGTAGGAATCATCACATAACGAATTAACTTTAAGCAACGTAGCGGGAATTTTCTATGTATTAATTGGAGGACTTGTAACTGCCATGGCTGTGGCGTTACTCGAATTTTGTTACAAATCACGGATAGACTCACGTCGGACTAAGGTCAATCGAAGACTGAAAGCGAACAATGGCGAACGTAACAAGCAGTCACCATAATAAACTAGTGAACTCAAATAAGTGGTGGACACTTTCCAAACGGCACGTGACTGTGCCTCAATCCAATTTCTACTGTGGATCCCAGTGTTCCTTCTGTGCCTGATGAAGAAGAAGGAGCAATTTTTACCTCATCTGATGTTAAAAAAAAAAGAAATAAACTCTTCTAGGCCTAGATTTTTGGTGTTGAATGAAAGAAGAAAAATAATGGCAAGAAAAATGTGAAAAAATGCAAAATGGAGTTGTTTTTGTTTGTAAATATCGAAATTGAAAACTGTAAAACTGTTGATGGGTTATGAACTCAATCCATCAATTTGATCTCATCTGTTGAAATTCATCTGAAATCTAAGTTTTTCTCTCGGGATTTTTTTTTTGTACATATTTGTATTGATTTGATTATTTGCAAATTGTGATTATTGAATGAACAATTCTATAAACATTTTCATCATCTTCCATAATCAGCAATTTGGTGATATAAGTGAATTAGATGTAGTGTTAGATCATATTACCAAATTTTTTTTGTGGAAAAGAAAAATGATTGCAAGAATTGAATAATATAATTTTGTTTTTCATCTCTGAATGTGATCATATCTTCAGTCGTTTATTATTGATGATATGTTCTCATTTTATCCTGACATATCTTTGTGATAATATTATTTGAAAATGAAAACTTTTTTTTTTTACTTTTACTTTCAGAAATATTTCATTTTTAAATTTTTAACAATCGAACTAAAAGTGGCAGCTAATGAAAATTCTCAAAAATATGATTCTGAACGCATCTAAAGGACGCTAAATACACATTAGGTGCGTTTTTGAGGTAAAGTACGTAAATAATATCAATTTCTTATTTGGGATTATTTGTCTTCTGCATGAAATTTTACGAAACATTTTTTAAAATGTTTATTTGAAATGATAAATCATTACGTGTTCATTTCAAAATTTCTGGTTTACAACCTGTTTCAGTTTGTTAATAAAATACTGACAATAACATAGGCTATTAGAAATCTTTATTGCCTTTCTTTATACAGAAAAATGTTGATTGATACTTAACAGCTGCAGCGCTATTTCAAATTGTCTGATCGATATTTTGCTTTATTAGTTGAAAAAAATATCACGCGATGGCGCTGCAATTTTAAAAATTATACATACGATGAATGGAGTTGAAATGACTATGTTTCAGCAAGTAGTTAACAAGGTATTTTCTACACAACGCTGAAATGAAATGTAGGTTAAAAAATAAAATGCAAAAAAAAAATTTTTTCTATTTGAACACCACCTAGTGGCAGAATCGGAAAACACCTTTCAAAGCGCTTCAACTCATCGACGATCAATGACGAGCGTGAAGCGGGATGGCCGATAAACCACCGCGTAAGTTTTGGTGTAACTAACAAATATTAATAACTAAATATGACTGTTTTGTAGGTTGAACTTATTGACGTGCCCATCCTGCAGTCAACTTTGCGGTACCCTATTGAGAACGTTACTATTTTACGATGCCTCAAAACTTATCAGTAATACCACGAGTGGACTAGGCCTATGAATTTTAAGAGCGGTAAGTCCTAAAATGATTTTAAAGTAGTTTATTAGTTTAAAATTAGCCCCATACTAAACGTGAAGGTAAAATTTAATTAACATCGCAAGAACAAACTGCTAAAACTTTCCAAAGTCGATATTAAACCCTAAACAAACTTTCCACCTCATGCGAAACATATATTTTCATCTTAATAACTTAACTCACATTTCCCCCACGCCTAAATCTCATTGGTAATAAAACCCAAACGTGTAATTTAATTTCCCCAAAACCATAAAAATAAAAAAAATCTTAAAACCAACACTATAAATATCCCATATACATCCGATAAGATCAAAACCTAGAAATGAAATCCCAGGGATTTCATTTATGTATTCCAAACTTTTTTCTCTCCCTGAAATCATTTTCCACTTGGAGTTCAGAA
Source organism: Pachymerium ferrugineum (assembly GCA_034686365.1). Classification (NCBI taxonomy): domain Eukaryota; kingdom Metazoa; phylum Arthropoda; class Chilopoda; order Geophilomorpha; family Geophilidae; genus Pachymerium; species Pachymerium ferrugineum. The sequence goes on along the minus strand of JAQGAS010000767.1, from coordinate 18,394 downwards.
ACGAGCAAGAACCGAAAAATGACTGACGTCAGAAGAGAAAGTGGCTGGGTGAATTGGAGGAGGGGTTTTCCGCAATGCACCAAGGACATAAGTCATTTCATTATATCTAAAAAGGGTCTTCAATAAAACTCGACTGCATTTTCTCGTCGACTTAACACGAACGTGAAAGAAAAAGATATCGGAAATGAAGCAGCCTTCATTTTTAATCTAGCTGTGAGTTAAAGGAGCCGAAAATTAACTTGTTTTAATAAGGCGAACCGTAGAGGAGTGCTGATTGAAGTTCTTTTTTCCTCCTCCCTTATCTGGAGATTGTTTTTCGCCTGCGTTCGAGTGGAAAGGGAATTTAGATCTTATGGCAGAATTTTTTTTTCATGGTTTATGTTGAGAAGGGGTCATTAATAAAAGATTGAGGCGAAGTGATTATATTTTCTGCGAAAAGAGTATTAATTACTGGTGAATTGTAATTTATAAATTATGTTATTAAAATTTGAGGACAACTAAACGACACGGCTTTACTGAAATTTAAGTAATTTTCATCGACATACATTTAAAAAATGAGGAGTTGACATGTCTCTTAGTTCTATTTTAAGATTGAAATGCAAAACAAGAGGCAAAAATCAATTATTTTTGCCTTATTTTATACATGCAGAAACAACTCCTCCAATTATGCCATCGCTTTGTATTGCCTTTAAAGGAGTAACTTGAATTTCCCGCGCAATTGACTGCCATTTTATTTGGTTCTCTCAAGTTCTAGTGTTAAATTTATATTTTATTTCTGAATGAATTAGTTGGGTCAACTAGCTTGCACACAGAGAAAAAGAAAGTGATTAGCTGATTACTTTAAAATTAAGAGTCTAAGTTCAATCCAAATTAAGCGTCTTAACCTTGCTAATTTCCCTTAAAACGACATTAGAACAAATAAATTACACAAGACTAATAGAATTTGCTCTGCTTCTATTTCAGTAACTTTTTGTTTCCTAAAGGCAGTGTCTACTTTTCATTAGTTAATGTACAAGTTTATTGAAAAATTTATCACGCTTGACATTATGTCTTTTCCATTTATTAGTTGTAAAAACTATTTTTAATTTAAAAAATTAGAAACAGAAAAGAGAGAGAGAGAGAGAGATTGTCTAATCCCATTACCTTTAACCGGTTAAACCATTAACATAGTAAAGCACCCGTAGGAGCAAGAATGAATTGGAAAGCATTATTCCACGACGAATGACCATCGTTAATTTCCCAATCACTAAAACCCAACCACACATAAAATAAAAATTCATTTTGGAAAAGCCACCAGGTGTTAACCCGAGCCATATTTATTAACCAAGCGGACGGTGCAAAAGTATGGGAAAAATCAATACGCTACCATGTAATTAGGCCCAGTTGTGTGGAGACATTTGGGACATTTGTAATCTTTATAATCCCCGCCCTCTGAATACTTAAAAGGAGATGGTTGTTCAAATCTGTTTCCCATACAACTGAGCTTTTTTTTCTCATCTAAACTAATGTTCTTTTATTTTTTTGTGGTAGTTAAACTATTAAGCTCTTTTGTGTTTACCACTGTACTTTTGCCCATTTTTATTGAGTTGACTTAGTTGGAATTGTGTTGTTCCAAGGCCATGGTAATTTTTCCACTTTATTTTTTTTTATTAAAGAAACGACAATTAAATTAGGAGGAGTGCATGTTGAGTTAATTTTAGCTATTTTCGCATTTGCCATTTTGAATTCTGCTATTTTTTTTAAATTTTATTATTGCCGTTTAAAAGTTGATAATTTAATTTACAGTTTAATTTATAAATTATAATTTTTTTTAAAATTTGTTAATTATTTAGTTTTTGTGCGTACAAGTCAATAATTGAGACTTCGTTAATGAAATAATTAGATGGCACAAGACCTCGAGTCCAATTTTATATACGTATCAACTAGATGGCATTTCATGCATTCAGAGCTGTCACCGACAGCTGTAGAGTGTTGTACAAAATGGCTGATGTGGAGCTGCCATCTGGGCGCTTCAATCATTGTTGAGTGCTGGTTTATACACTCATGTAGAGTTTCATTCTCAATCAATCTTCATTTTCTGGTTCATTGGAGGATGCCAATTATTGAAATTCTTTTCACTTAAGAATAATGGGAATGAGAGTTTTGAATGAAAAAAAAAAATTTGAAAATTTTCATCACTAAGAATGAAAGTTTAGGCATGGAATTATTTTTTAAACGAGTTCGAATTTTATAGATTAAATTATGGTGATGTTAATAGGTGAAATTTGGGCAGGTGAGTATGAATTGTTTTATATTTGATTACGAAATTGTAAAGCTATTAATTTTTTCTTGTGTGAGGTTGCTTTTGACGTCTCAAACGAATGTGTTTTAAAAAAGCTATAAATTTTTACGACAATTGCAATTTGTCAATTTGTTGTTGGGAGATTGGCATGGAATTTTGAATAGGAATTTAACGTTCGGTCATAGAACCTGGGGAAATATTGAAAAATAAACACTCAAAATGTTAAGACTGAAGGATGAAATTTGAATAAAGAATTGTGATTACCAACCTTCCAGTGAGGTTAGAAGATTTTGTTTATACTTAACGGAATAATTCTGCTTTTACTGCACCATTAAATCTTTTAGATGACGATAATTAGTATGTTATAGAGAATAAAACTGAATTCATATGGTAGAAAAAAGGTGCAACAACAATGCAATAAAAAAGATTATGTAAAAGAAAAGGTTAGGTGCAGACTCCCTTGTGTAAGTACAGTAAAAAAAAATATACTGTAAAAATTCATGTAATATTGTAATGAATATTCGTACGAGAGAGAGAGAGAGAGAGAGAGAGAGAGAGAGAGAGAGAGAAGGTATCAATCTATAACTGCCTATAGTGTTTCATAATAAGAACACCAGCGGACCCAACTTTATATTGTTGCAGCTAGCAAAATCGATTTTTAATCAATATTGGCAAATCGGTCCAAAGCGAAATAAATTGAACAACTTTCATCCAACCGTTCAAACCTCACTAATGAAAATTACTTTGTAAAATAAGGTTTCCTTTCTAAATATCAAACTTTAAGAAAAAGTTTCCCAAAGAACTCACCTATAATTGTTCCATATGATGTTCACGGCTTTAAAATTGCTCGTGTGATAACCTAAAACATAATAAAAACACAGCCAAGATATATATAGACCTGGTATGACCATTAAAGTCACAAAAAAGAGAAGAAGAAAAAATTTAAATTCCTCATATTTTTATTACATCTTTTTTGCATACCTGCCAGAAACAGTTGACAAATCGTGACATACAGCGATACCGTTTTAAGAAAAAAAATGTATACCCCAGATTTATTTTACGTTTCCGTATAGAAATGAATGTGCGTTGAGAGCTACGTACACAAACACGTGCCTATAAAGTATACATTCACCCTAAGTTCGAAAATGGATGTGTTTCTGCTCGCGATATTACTCGTCTTGAGCAAGCAAAAATATCACGTCAAATGTAGCGATCGATAAAAGGCGAGATTTTTCGGCGTGGCTACACGCACCCAGAAATATGGTTTCTGTTTTTGTCCACATGCTCTTCACACACTAATAAATCAAAGATACAGTGAGAGTAGGCTATGATGGGCCTAGATGTGGATTGTGGGATGGTAGAGACGGATGGTGCAAGTTTCATCTAAAGAAGAAATCTCAGGAGAAACAAGAAAAAGGGGAGGGTAGATGGAAAAACAAACCTCTGGGCACGAGATGTTTTGACAAATTGGTCGATGGTGGAAACACCCAAAATGACGTTTGGCCGATTGGATAAATTTGTGTCGGGTAACGGGTCGTCTCCCTTGAGTTGGTGGAGGCAGACATTTTTATTTTTCTACTTTTTGTTTATCCAATCGATCTTGATGTCTTTGTTCGTTTTGGAATATTATTCAACGTGCATGAGTGAATTTCTTTGGTGATATTGATCTATAAATAAATTAAAAATACCGCGGAAGAAAAGGAATAAATAATTAACTTTGATTGAATCGTTTTGTTTTGTCTTTTTTGATGGGAACGGAAGTTTGGCGATTAATTTTCTGTATGGAAGGGTTAATTCCCTATGTGGTCTAGAAAGGATTTTGGAATGGCAAGTTGATTTTCCAGGGTTATTAATCGTGTTAAATTCGCTTCTAATGCATAATGTCAAGATGATTAAAATGCGTGCTCATCCAATCCATCCGCTAATACCCTTTCGATTCGGGTCTTTACTGCTCTGATCACGTGCCGCCGTTTTGTAAACATTTTCCTCTATTGGTAAATAAATAACATAGCTTGTGAATGCAATCAGGCGGAAAGTTTGGTTCTATAGTAGGTAGACCATTAGTGGACAATGGGTTAAGTTACTCATCTGCCTCTAGGTGTGTGGTGTTCGAACATTGGGGGAGTAGTAAGCAATCGTTCTGTTAACTGTTAAAGGAGTTTAATGTTGTCGGAATGTAGTAATCAAGTTTGAAAGGTCAAGGTTAAAAAGTAGTGAAGTTAATCGTGTTTTTTATTCTACTATTGTCACAATTGTCAAGAGTAGTATAATAGAAGCTGTCATAGGAAAATCATTTTTTGGTGGTCGAATATTCTTTCCCTTTCATTAGGATTTGTTTTTCATTGAGAAATGCACGCAAAGCAATTGAGAATTGGCAGTCTTTTACACAAACAACCTTGGACTAGTTTGAATTTTGGGGATTTTTTTAAGTAGTTGGATAAATGGAATTATTAGTAGGGATATTGCAAGTACTACAGGGTAAGTCATATTAAAGCAGATAATTTAGCAGTTGTTTAAAGCATCGGCATTTTAAGAAGAGATGACTCTTACAATATGCTTATATTAATAATTCAATAAAATAAGTCAATCTGAAATGATGCATTCCAGGTTAGCTGAAATTGTTTACACTTGAGATGCCTAGAAGTGAAACTGATCTTTGGTGGTATTTTGAATGCGGCACACATTTATAGGAGGTTTCACATTATTCAAATTTTTTTAGAAATGCGCAGTAGTTTTTTGTAAAAATTATTTTGCGCATCTCCAAAAACAATTTAGGTAAAACACTTAGTAAAATCACATCATCTTAAAGTTATCTATGGTGGATACATGTTTTCTCAACCAGAACTCAATACCTCTCACTTGCATGCCGTCTGAATGACGTTGCATCCATATTAGTTAGCGATTATAAAGAAATAAATATTGTAACATTTAACCTTTTCAAAATGCTAATATAATGATTTAAGGGGTAAATGCCAAATCTATGAATAAATTATAAATTCACTCTATCAAACAGCTTAGGTCTTATATATTTGCGTAACAAGCTGTCACAGAATCGACTTTATGTAAATAAGCGTACTGACCTATACTAAACTGCAATTGCAACTGTATTTGTGCCATTCTATTACAAATCAACTTTAATGTGACAAATCACGGCTGTAGTACCTTCTGTTGTGCTGGTGTGTATTTTTATCTGGTAGCTCATTCCTGAAAACCTGCTATGGCTATCAAGACATTCAACTTATTACTTTCCATTTGTATTCTTAAGGATGGCTGGTCCAACAAGATAATGAAAACCACTAGATATCTACAACACCAGGATAATACTTAAGTGAAACTGCACATCTTGCATCGTAACAATAACTTTAACCAAATACTCTTTGTTTTTCCTCAACTTTTTTATCCAATTTTAGGTTAGTTTTGAGGATATGAATTAATGATGGACCCATGTTGCGGATTGGATTACAGAAAAGGACATTTAATGCTTCGGCCTTAATAGAATGGTTGGAGAGCGAATGAAATCGATATGTGGTCAGGTCCGTGAGTTGTTGTCAGGGTGTAATTATTTGGTAACGAACAACTACGTGTAATGGAGAATCAGATTTCTCTTCGGTTACTCCAAGAAAGTGCAATTAATCGGCTCTCTCTTCATAATTCCTTTGCCGCCATTCAGGACAAGTTATTGAAGTCACTAATTGCTCTTCTAATCAACATTAGAAGGTGAACCTGTAGGGAATCGAAATTGAGTGCTTTTTGGATTGAATGAGAAAAAAAAAATGGGTTGAAGATTTTTTTTTTCTCTTATATTTCTAGTTTAATTTTTCATTTTAGTGACAGAATTGAAATTGGAAAAATGAGTGAGTTGATTGGTGAAAGATTTTTTCTCTCTTCACTCGTTTTGCCCTATTAGATGTTGATGAATGAATGTCAAAGATTTGAAATGGAAAAACAAAATGATTTTTTTTCTATCTTCCTGTACTTTGCATAAAACGTTTACTAAATGCCCAATATTATTGCAGCTAAAATAATCGATGAAGAATGGAAGAAGGGTTTTCAATAATGTCTTAGATTTGAATATTTTCATTACAAATAAACAATAAAAAGTCTTTTGTTGCCTCTAGCTCAAAGTTTTCAAATCTTAAAAATTCATAAATTTCTCCAATGTTTTCCAACTGTCATTCCCCAGAGATTTTCATTCCAATCTTAAAAATATCTCTTATTGACAATTCAAACATCTTCATACTCCCAACCTTTGTCTTTTCTCCTGAAGAAAAAAAAATGAAAACTCACCTAGCCAATAAAGCAGTAACACAAACCCCACAAACCACAAAGGAGAACATGTTTACAACATCATAAAAAAAATCTGACCTTTCCTTAGGACATGCACTAATAATTAACCATAACCTATATATCACTCCAGTGACGTCAAAACTCATAATTTATACAACAACTCCCATTTACCTCCCATTTACCATAGATTTAATGTGCTTTTACAATTACACAAAGGAAACCCGCCCTAAAAAACACACTTTTACTTTACTTTGGAAACTAATTTGACAGCGTGACTTGGGCGGCAGACACGTCGTTCTTGCCACCACTGCTAATTGCATTCTTGAAACAGTTAGCTTGTACAGCAGTTTCTGTGTCCACGATTAATTTTTTCATACAATGTAATGTGTTCCGTGTCAAGCCAACTCCCACTGGTGTCATATACACACAATGACAGGTGATTTTTTTTCCCCTCCTACTACTGCCCTACCTACAAACTTCACTTAATCTTCTATTTTTTGGCAAAACATCCTTTTACGAAGCAATAAATTACCTGTATGAAACACCTTTTAACTTGTATTAATAATTAATAAAACTTTAAAATTAATTCATAACAAATTAAATAGCAGCGTTATTTTTCTACATGCTTACCCCCTCTCTCTTGTCAATTCCGTGCACCATTAAACTCCACTTGCCTCTTTTGTGCTTATGTTAGCACTTTAAGTGGTTCCCTATCAAACACTTCTGTTGACACTTAAATAAAAATAAACTTGATGAGTGTTGCTAGTTATTTCTGCAGCAGTTATCTGAAATGGTATTTTAGCTCTGCTTTTGCTATAAAAGTATCACGTTACGTAGTATAATATAACGTAATTGTAATTTATTACAGTTCTAAATGAGAGTAATGTGATTGTTGATCAAAGCATTAATTTCTCTATTTTTGATTGCAGCTACACAATTTGAGACCACTTTTGGGGATTAGGCTTTGATGAATTGGCTGTTTGCGCATATTTGATTTCCACGTAATTGAATGTTGCGGTCAACGTGAATGCTGTCACACGAGGTAATTTTCTCTCTCTAATATTGGCACTTGGGGTGTGTTTATAAATTTTTTATGAGTGTTTTTTTATGTGATGTATGAGTTTTATATTAGTGTTGTGTGGTGTCACAATGTTTTGATGTCACTGACATTGAGTGTAATTGAGAAAGGAGGTCTATTGAATATAGTGTCAAGATTAGGAAGGGCGTAATGCAATGGATGCATTTCATGTCTATTGAAATTGAGGGAAATAGTTTGACAAAAGTGGCCATAGGCTGATTGTCAACAAGATTGTGATCCTCTTGTCTATTCAAAGTGTACACATGTGAATTGTTGGGTGGAATTAGTGTGCAAGGAGCATTGTTGATGAATTAATAATCAATTGATGGGTGTAGTGCTTTGGGTAAATATTTATTGTTTTAATTGCAACAAACTTAGTTTTCAAGCTGATGTGCTATAGAATATTGGAAATAGGGAAATTTTGGAAAGTGATTATTATTCGCATGTTTTGTTGGTTTTTATAGTAATTTCACCAAAATTTGAATTTGTTCTTAATGAAGACAAATAATATAAATAAATGTAAAAGGGTTAGTAGTAAACGGAAGAGGAGCGTAATATAACAAAATATGATGTTTGAGGGCGTTTCAGAACTGAATTTTAATGTTGCATATTAAGAACTTTGTCAATTTTATGAGCTAATCTTCAAAGTGTTTCAATGCAAAATGTATGTGCACTATATACAGCACAGGAAGAGGTAAAATCCTCTGAAAGTAGATTTTCTGTTGACTTGTTTCGGCGACCTTCAACGTGGTATTGTATAGAACTCATGTCGATTTAATCTTATAGCTAAATATCTGCAAGAGGATTTGTAATTGAATTTGTAATGAGAAATCACTGCTGCTGTGGCGCATTATCGGAGAATCAAAAGACAGCAACTTGTACAGATTTAAATTATTAACGCTGAATTGAAAAGACATAAGTTAGAAAAATTGAGTTGACTCAATTTAATTTAAAGAAGAGTTTTCTCTGGCTGTGGTCGATTTCGAGGCCACATGTTGTGTATTGGAAATGATTGTCGTTTATTCAATATGAAACAGATGACCACCTATTGAATAGACTATATGGCAATAGTGATTTTAATGATAAAACAAGTTTTAACCTAAAACTTTCATTTCAAAACACCCAAATTGGTGTGAATTCTCTTTAAAAGCGCTAACTCGTAAAAATTTTGGGTTTACTGGTTAAAGCTTAAAACGACTGCGGCTTCAATAAGTGAGTTTGAGTGGATGGATGGCAGGTTCTTATTGAGAGTCAAGGAACAACCACGTACACTTAAGTCCGAGAGGACGTGTAGGGTGAGAGTTCTTAATGAAAAATCCGACCGTTAGTCCTTAAATCGGCTCACGTTTCACGTTTAAAAGCGAGTCTAAAATAATAAAATGAGACTGTAAAAAATGAGCATGCGGGTTTGCTTGATAAATAGTCACATAAATAATTTAAAAGACTAGCGCTTGATTAGGCCTCAATCTCTATCAAACTGTAGACGGGTGAAGGGTTCTCTGAACACTCAAGTGCGTGACCAATCGATACAGTCAAGTTGAAGCAAGCTGATAGAGTCAGTGTGTGTGCAGCAGTAGTCGCTTGTGTCGTCACACTGCATTTCACATTGAAAGCCATTTTCGAGGAATACGCTTTATAAGCACTTCTTTTGCCTATCGTTATCCAACTCGTTGACGACGCTCCGATTGTCGACTTTAGTGCAAATAAAAAATACACTGTACAGACTTTTAAGTTTTTTTTTTCAAAAAACGTATTTTTTCTTTGAATTGAAATTTTTTTTTGTATCGCAGCGCACCCGTTTTTAAAATTAATAAATGAATGACCCTTAACCTTTCGAGATTGCGTGTCGCCATAGCAACGGAAGAGTCGCTCCACTTTAGTGAGGCTAAAACCTTGTCTCTTTCCACTGGCTCCGTCTTTTGCAGATGGCCACATTACCATCTTAAAGCGCCCTTACGTAGAATGACTTGAAGTGTTTGGATAGAGATTTCTTGTGCATCTTTGTCACCTGAAACCACTTTATAGAGAAATTGTCATATTCACGCTGCAAGTGGGTGACGAATCATCCCAATCCGGTTGAAAGGAAGTGAGAAATCCAACTCGACCGATTAAAATGTATGCGGATTGGCAAACACAAAAGAATGGAGAAAGATGAAAAGGAGGAGAAACGAGATCCTCCCAAATTGTGTTTGGAAATTTCAGGATTAGTCTCTGGAGTTTGAGAACACTGCCCCCGTGCTACCATTCAACTGCACACTTTGTATGCAGATTAAGTTCCCCCAGTGACGTGACAGAAGATAAGAATTTAGAAAATGGCAAGAATGACAGTTGGAATAATTATGAGAAATCGAAGGTCGCCTCAAAGACAAACGTACAATCATGTAATAATATTTATTTCAACACTGGTTAAAGATAGAAATTTTTTTTTTATTGAAAGAAGAAGAAAAAAAAATTGTCATCCTCCGTGACAATTTACGCATTGTCGAACGGATGTATGAAGAAGGAGGTGTTTTGAGTTCAAATATTAGTCTTGTTGAAAGATGTTTCTTCCTGGGTATATGTATTAGGTAGGGAAAAATCGATAATTTAATTTTGCGTGAGCCTCAAACTCGAGTTGAAACTCGCACGGCTCAAACGATAATCAATTTTTAACGATAAAAATTTTTTTCACTTGTTTCACAATTCCCCAACTGCGATTACATCTTGCTATTAATCATCATACAGCAAATCGGTGTGACAACGACGCATCTCTAATTGATATGTCAATACAATGTTTGAAAATTTTTTTTATAAGAAGAATCTACACATTTTTAAAAATATTTTCAACACTTTGAAAGTTGAGAGAAAAATGCCCTCAAGAGAAAACACGAAGATGTACAAACTGATGACATCGCGGACATGATTTCTTGAAATCCACACCTTCCTTCTGCATTCAGGTTGATGCCGAGAGGTGTTAAAATGGTGTCACCTCTGCTCCGAATCGATAGTCGCATGTCGTGCATGATTCTTCCACCAGGTGGCTTTGCCTAGTTTCAGAGAAGCCTCAAGCAAGAAAAACAAAAGCTGCATCAAAATTTGATGCCATATGTCATCGCCTAATAGACAAAAAAATGTACTTTTCAATATTTTTTTCCTTTCTAAACATCTAAATATAAAAAGGTCAAATGTGAAAAGAGTTTAGTCAGGTGACACCCTTTGACCCAACATTTGGGAACCAATCGGGGCAAAAGTATTGGTTGCGAGACATTATCTGGACGTGAACTCCCTGTACATTACATCCATCAATTCTTTATGGCACAAATAAGAAGGTCGCACTGTATGACGATAAAATAAATTACGTCGACGTTAGAGAAGTCAACTTTAAGAGTGAGATATAGCTGAAAGGTGAGGCTATGTTTTTAAAACGCACTCATGTCGAAATTATAAAATACTTGAAATTTTTGTGCAATAGAAGATTTTTTTTCATAAAAAATTCAAACACGTGGCTATTTTCGTATTTTTTTATGATAAGCAAAAAGTCTGGAAGAGGTCACGTAATGACGAATGCGTGTGACGAAAAATTCCTTCGTCAGTTGAATGCATATTGCATTAGCTCTATCCACCGTTGCAATGATGATAGGAACGACTGGTCGCTGGCAAGTCGCCAGTCACGGAGATGTTGTGTCACACGCTCCTTATGTACGTTTCAGTGCGGTTGTAGGAGCAGGTGTGTGCGGCTCACGGTCCAACTAATATGATCCGTGTGTTATGGAGTGTGAGTCACTCAAAACCACCACTCTTTATTTTGTTTTGACTTTAAACAAAAAAAATATGTTGCCTAGGAGTTGAGAAAGTGGTTAACGGGTGGTGTTAGCATCGATCGTTGGCAGACATCACGCAGAGGGTTTCTCGGCACACACGATTGCCGCTCGCGTCAGCAGCGTCGGCAGCGGTGGATGGCGGCGGCGCTCTAGTCCGCAGTGCAGGCTTTGTGCCATTGATTTCTTATTCCCCCGCATCACGTGTGTGCTCGGCCCGAATCGAGAACAGGAAGAGCAGCAACGGGTTCCAGATCAGCTGCCTTGAGAGGCAGGAGCGGCGCGCGCGCAGTGGGCCTGCCTGCGTGTCGGCTGTGGACACGCGTTACCACTACGAAACATTTTTGATCACCTTTATATCAACCACGACCGACCTGATTTTTCGTCTCTCCTGTGAATGGGCGCTGGTCGCCGGCGTGCTAGGCCGGCATCTTGGCGCGGGACTAGTGCAACCATCGATCAGTTGGCTGTGGCAACGACAAGCAAGCGGCGGCAGCTACAGCACCGTCGTTGCGAGCAGTGTTGGGCGACTCTTCGTCGAGTTAAAGAGCGGCTGCCATCATGAACGCGGCACCAAGAAGCCCGTCTGCGACGCTCTCTTTCGATTGAGAGAGAGAGCGTTGCCCCAAATTCCAGTCTACTACTACCGGAGAGTTTATCTCGCGTAAATTTCTCGCGTGTACTGTAGCTGCCGTCTCGTAATTCGGCAACTATTCCCGCTCCAACCGCCCAAACCCCGCGTTGTCCAACAGCCGCCATGGGGAAGGAAGCGAAGGATGTTACTGTCTTCGTTATGACGCTTCTTTTGCTCATCTTGCCCAAGGAAGATGCTGTTGCTGAAAGGTAAAAGGAGGAATAAAAAAATTACTTCTAATCACATGACTCGACTTGTTAATAAAATGTTTACGTCCCGTATCGTGTGTGCTGTTGTGATTAGTGGCCTGCCTTAAGAACAATCGGTCAGACGTGGTTGGAAATGAAAATGATTTGGTTTTGTTGCAAATTGGCGCTCATGTGATTTAGATGCAAATGACATTTTGATAGTAGAGAGAGTGAAAGGCTTTTCCTTCCCTATTTTTCTTTGCTGATAATCAGAATGGATGTAATGAACGGTATTATTTCCAGTTCATCATCGCCAGTGGATGATATAAACGTGTCAGCCATCCTGGATTCTATCCAGAAAGGTTATGACAAACGAATTAGGCCCAACTACGGAGGTAATGTTTTTCTGATTCTCTTTTTTTTTCTGCGGTTTTTCTCTTTGGAAATTTAATGCTGTGATTTACTGATTAATTCTGTGTACTTAACATGTAGATTAGTGGTTTATGTCAGTCGACGCCTTCCTGAATATGCATGGAATTCAGAAAGGGGTCGTCGAGTGATGGGCAAATTGTCAAAAGGAGAGATATCATTTATCCAATATTTCTCTCCTTCCAACAAATAAATTTTATATCTCTATTTTTTTCCAGTTGGGATTTGAAACCATTACAAGAATGTTCCATTTATCAATTGAAGTTTTCTCTTTTTAATGGGATTTTTTAGTTAGAAATTTCGCCAACAGCTGACAATGAAGTCGTGTCGTATCGATTACAATTGTTGTTGTTGTTGTTGTCGTTGATTTCATACAGTGATAATGGATTGAGTTGTATCGTTTCTATCTGACAATTTCCAGTTAAGGTGTATAGAAATGAGATTGCAGGCGTGGCTTCGCTCGTCTTAGATAAAATTTTGCCCTCGCATTGAAGGCTGGAGTTGCCTTTAGTGCACCTCTTATCTTGAGAAGGAACGTCGTGCTTGCTGGTTTACTTCTCTTGAGATTTGTTTTCTTCTTTCGATTCATGGCCAGCTTCTGAGTGCTGTGTTTGGCTAAAACTAAATTAATAAGACTTTCGTGGGAGATGTGAATAGAGTCGGAGACGGTAGTTCTTTTAAAAAGTCGCGGATTAATTATCTCGTTTGAGTTTCCTTTCAAGGAGAAAGGGTTGGAATAAATTGACAAGTGAAGCTTCAATATCTAATTCTGGTTAGTTGCCCGTCTTAAATTTAGTGCATGTTGGTAATTTTTGAAGGGGAAGTCGACTGGAGACTTGCTGCAGGGTTTGGTTATATTTTCTTTTATTGATGGGAGTGGTGACAACTGGATGAAATGAAATTTGTATGACTATAAAATAGAATTTTTGTTGGAAAAAGTGGTAATAAACTTTGGTAGTTAAATTGCACATTCAGCAGATTTGGAAAATCTTTTTTTCGGGAATTAAGTAATTTTTTGCTTTTTATTCGATTCACGTATGGTGCAGAAAAAATTGTTTGGTTTAATGGTGAATTGTAATTGAAAATGATTTTTTTCGCCTAAAGTTGACGCCTTTTTTAAAAGCAATCGTAAATATAGTGATTGTAGTGCCTCCATTTTTAGATTTTGCTGTACCCTGGACACTTGTATCTTATTCCTAAAGGAGATTACAATTTGATTATTTCGTTTAAGTGTTTTTCTTGTTAGTGGTAATTTAAAGAGACAACACTTGACTACTTTATTTTTTAAACTGAACTTTGAATCTTAAAGAGGCAATAACACATATTTGTGTGCTTTGTAATTTAATTATTAGAATCAGTAATAATGACAAATTGGAAATGTTTGGTTGTTTCATGATTAGTTGAGTATAGCCTGTTTTGTCACATTTTACAAATTGAAATAGATTTTGTTGCTAATATTATAGGAAATGATTGAAAAATTTTATTTGGGTTGACCTCTTTAATCTAGTTCCTAGGCAAGAAAGCGTTTCAAGGGAAGCTATTTTGAGATATTTTCAGTAGTACCTTTATAAGTGTCACAAACGTTTATTAGTGTGTCATAAAAGAGTGTAAAATATGATTTCTCCTTTTCAATCTATCAAATCCATCCAGTAAAGAAACCAAATCTAGCTCAACGGGTGCAAACACTTGGAGGATATCCGTTGCGTCTCTCTCATTTGAGAGGCTTTTTAGGTCTTGTGCGGATGAAAGTGGTGCCCTGGCCTCCTTCCTCGATCAATACATCGGTTGAAGACACAGGTGTCAGACGGGCAATGATTTCATTGGGCGACAAACGGGCACACGACCTTTGGTGCTGTGCCTCAGGGACGCTTGCTCGGCCACAACATGAGAGTAGACCCTCGAGTCTCTCTCGGGAGTAACTCGTCACTATGAAGTAAATCCGCTGCAAGTGGAATCCAAACTCCTTCCACTCCTTTTCAATCGAGAAGGATTTCCGTTTCTCTGCCTTGCGGAAGGTTGAGTTTAATCAGTGCGGTGAATTAATCTGATGAAGAAAGCTTTTTCTGTCACGAGGTAAATGTGAGCCAGGTTGGCGCTGCTGCTTTCAATTCTTTTAATCGCCACCAGAGTTTTAAAACGAAGAAAAGAAGTGAACAAGTTTTGTGCTGAGTTTGCCAAATGGTTTTCTACATTGAGGGTTAAAAGGGCTCTCGAGTATGCAGAAGGATTAACGCTTCTTGTTAGATTAATGAGAAAATGGGATTAAGGTTTGCGTGTTATAACGTGCCCTTTCTGTTTTAATCCTTATTCCAGCCTTCTTTTTAGTCATAAAAGTTAAAAGCTTTAAGGTTGGGTGTTTGTAATTTTTATGTATAGATGGGTTTAACTTCAATTTTTTTTTTCTTTTACAACATATTCGACAGTTATTTTTTCTATTTCTGAAAGTGAGCTGGGGGAAATTTAAAGTTGAACGTCAAAGATGATGAAAAAAAAAAAGGTTAGCTTCTATTTGCTTATTCATGTGAAAATATAAGAGCGAGCTTGTGAATTTGCAATGATGGAGAAGGCATTGGAAAACTTAACCAAGTGAATTTTAAAGTGATTTTTTTTTAAAGAATTTTATATGACATTGTTGCTTTAAACAACCAATTATTATGGAAAAATGTAAATTCTCAGACTTAAGGGACCTTTATTTATTGTTCTTGAGTAAATAATAATGTTTTCCATTCTTAACAAGAGAAAAAAGAACTCTCGACTTGTATAAGGGTCTGATTGATGATGGTTTTTGTTTATAAGATAAGGGCCACTGCAATGGCCAGTGTAATTGAGAGGTTGAGAGGGTTTTTATTTCCTCCCTTCCCCTTTTGTATAGTTTTCTTTGCCCATTGAAAATGCTGGGCTTTGCAGGTGAAACTCTGTGTTGCGTATCACCAGTTTGCCTCGGGAGTCATTATTTGGTCTCTGGAGTCGCATTTATCAAATAGTTTCGTTGAGAAAGGCTCTGTATTGTCGACTGCGTAGTAGCAAGCTACACTTAGTTATGCCAAATACCGGTGAAAGTTTCTGACTTTTTTGACGGTAAAGTACAAAGTTAATATTTGATTGCTTTGGATTTTATAAAAATGGAAGTTGAGACTCGTTTTTTTGAAATGTGTAGATGTAGGATTCTTGAAAATGCAGCCTTATTGGAATTCCGTTAGTGCAGTGTGACGAAAAATCAGTGACATTGACTTGCAGAAGTGTTGCAAATCTTATGTTAAAGGTGCCTTTTTTTTGGTGGGAGAAACGAAGAGGGGAAAAAAATGTTTTTACTGATCTTTCAAGCAGATGTGCAATGAAAAAAAATTATTGGAAGACAAAATGAAAAAAGGCAAATGTCACGACTTATGCCTAACAAAAGTGAAACCTTTAAGAAAAAAAATTTTGTCTTTTTTTATTATTGATAAGATTTCATACGTTCCATGAAAAGAAATGAACCTTAAACTGCATTGCAACGATTTAAAATATGTTGGGAGTTAATGAAATTAAAGCATGAAAAATGGCCTCAATGGACGGTAATGGGTAGCAAAATTTTCTCTTGAATGATTTTTCAACTTTTATTTTTTTTCATTTCTCCTCCCTTCTTTTATCTCTTGGGAATAGTTTAAGAAGTGCCCTCTCCACTTCACTCATATTAGTAGGTATGAGGCGGTTGGTTTCACTTATTGGATTTTGCAAACAGTTACTCTGGCAAAATTTATGACTTAGTCCACTAACTTGTATGAATAATGGCAGAGTTGCGAGGCAGGCAACTTTCTCCTTCGATGCAATCTCTTTTCTTAGAGAAAAATTGGCAAGCTTTTCTTTTTTTTTTTTTTTTTTTAATACTTGCACTTTTTTCCAACCAACTTGCCAATGTCATTTTTGCTCAAGTGACAGCAGCAGTGGCCCTTTGGAGAAAAAGAATCCAAACAATAATAAAGAGAGAAGGAAATAAATGAAGTGAAATTTCAGCCGGTGAGCGGTAATTACAAGAGTGTGAGAAGGCAATCTGTTACCAAATCCAATTGTATCGATTCTTTTATGATATGGTTAGATAGTAAAAGTTTGTCACACTTCATAAGCATCTGTTTTGATTTCTAGTGGTTTGAAATTTAGTTGCAACGGTGGGTTTTGATCGTCTTCGTGTGGTTGTGCAACATTCACTTGAAGTGGGTCGAAGGGGATTACAAGGGCAGTGGTGGCACCAGATATTGAGTTAGCTGCAGTGATATAAATTATTTTATTTCATTAAAGTAGCGGATTTGATTAGTGGTAAATGCCCATACCTTTGTACAAGCAGTGTTTGCATTTTTGGAAAAATTATTTGCAATATTTCATCTCAGGCCAACTTTTCTGGCAAATTGAAATCTTTTTTCCCCTCACTCGCAGAATCGACAAGAAATTCCACTGTGTCCACACACATAAAACCATCTATCACTTAGATTGCCTTTCTTTTTATTATTTTCCAGATATACATCAAAGCTACTACTGTTTTTCAGTTTCATATCACTCAAGTATTCAAGAAGAAGAAACAGTTTTTTTTTCTTATAAGCAATTTGTTTATCCGTAGAGCTTCACTTCTATCTTGACATTGTACAGCGACAAGAGACAATAGGAAAGGAAATGTATTCACCTACAAAATTTACGACCGTTTTTCGTTCTTCTCCCCCATGAAAAGAAGCTCGGTGAAAACTCTTATAACATAGACTTGCAAGATAAAAGAGGGAAGAGACAGATTCCAAAATAATCGCATACCTACCAACTGCCCGTTTTTGCTCTTACTTCATACATGATGCACGACCCAAGAACGTCTCCTTTCCGCAAACTTGATCCTATCCTACCTCTTAGCTGAGTACGAGGGAATGACGTGTCTTCAAATGCACTCAATCACGAGCATTGTCCTCAAGTTTGATGATATGGACGGTTTCTATCTCCCCTCTTTTCAAGCATAAATGTCTCGGCCTGCATCAAATGCAACTGTGCCCAATTGGGACACAGATCGATATTCAATGCTTATTTCTTGACGAATTTGAAATGAAAGTTGTTTATAGGAGAACTTGAATGATGGACGCGGGCGTAATGTATATGGATGAGTTATTTGCTGACAAAACTTTTCCATTTTCTTTTTTCTCTAGCTTCCATTTTTATCGAAGATGTCGAAAGAATGTTGTTAAGTGCACGTTTATAATTTTAGTTTTGTGTAATGTTTGGGTTGAACTAGGAAAGCGAGCTGATGGCGGTTATGTTTGGTTGCTGTTTCCGTGACATTGTGTTCTGTTCTTATCATTGCAGGTGTTCCCGTAGACGTTGGAGTCACAATGTATATTATCAGCATCAGTTCACTATCTGAAGTTCAAATGGTACTAACTCGTTTGCAGTATACATTCAATGCGTATCCCTCCCTCATTAGAGATTCGTATATTTTTAAATGAGTAAACGGCTCGAATTATGTGTGTATAGACAGCATACATGACGGAATCCAGAGCTTGAGGAATGCCTTTAGTGTTATATGCACGGTTCAATTTGATTCTTTTTTCAGGTCCTGCCGTAGACGTGGGCGTAACGATGTATATTCTGAGTATCAGCTCTGTTTCAGAAGTGCAAATGGTATTACAGATGATTTTTTTTTATTTATTTTACTTTGAGTTTTTTATTTTACGCCCGCCTTTTTTTCATTAA
>JAQGAS010000766.1:0-34346 GCA_034686365.1 Pachymerium ferrugineum | reverse complement strand
CGCGCGCAAGGAATGATGGGATTGAAGGATTCCGCCATCACGAGGATTCCGCTTACACTGTAAGATTGTAAATATGCGACCTGCACGGTACCTCCTACGGAAGCTTACACGTCTCTTTAAAACCAGATCTTGTCAGCAGAGGGCGCCATGTATCGGCTGCAAAAAACATAAATACAGCATGGCTTTACTTCCGAAAGTTCATTCAGATTTCAGTAAGAAAACTTATTGGGATAATTTTTTCAGTAAGCGAGGAAAACAAGCTTTTGAATGGTGGGTATTATTTCCATGGTTATAATTCATTCAAACAATAATTTTCGAATTTTCTAGGTATGGCGATTACCGAGAATTGGAGGCAATTCTATGTAAATACATTAAAATAAATGATCAAATATTATTGCCTGGCTGTGGTAACTCACAATTGAGTGCCGATCTCTACGATGTTGGTTACACAAATATCTCAAACATCGATATTAGTGAGAGAGTAATTAAAACCATGAAAAAGAAAAATGAAAAGATAAGACCGAATATGGAGTGGAAAGTGATGAATGTTTTTCAAGTAAGATTTACGATTATTGTTTTACGATAATAATTAATCCCACTACTTTTTAGATGGAATTTGAAGATGAGAAGTTTAATGTTGTTTTGGATAAAGGTACACTTGATGCCATTATGCCCGATAATTCAGAAGAAGTAAGACGAAACGTGGAGAAAATGTTTGAAGAAATTAGTAGGGTTACAAAACTTGGAGGACGGTTCATTTGCGTGTCATTGTTACAAATTCACATTCTCCAAATGTTACTCGAATGGTTTGGAAAGGCGTACGATACACATTCATTTTAAAACGAGTAGGAATTTGTAAGTATATTTTGTTTGTTTATAGGAGTTGGATGATTAGGATTCATGCCTGTCAAAATAGTAGTGATGAAAAGAGTTCGCAAGAAAAAATTTTTCCCGTCTTCATTGTTGTGTGTACGAAGTTGAAAAAAATTACTGGAATGACTAAGGTATAAAATGCTTTACACAAACAGTGCTGCTTCTTAATGCAAGTTGGTCTTACATCAGATCTTAGAATTCGGAATAGGAGAAAGTGTGAAGCGAGTTGAAAACGAAACGGAATTGATTGACAACATTGAAAATCTACAACACTTCATGTTTGTACGGCATGAACTTACGACAAAGTAATTTATAAACAATGCTGCTGTAAACGTCTCAAGTCTAACTGCATCTTGATTTTTAGAAAGAAAAATGACTATAAAAATTTATCTTTTGAATTGCACGCTCCTGGGATTAAATCATGGCGTTATAATTTATACCTAACAATCAACCAGGAATTGATGAAACCTTCAATGGCATCGACACCATTCGCAATTTTCATTGTACCGCAAGGACGCGAATGTGAATGGCTGTATGGAACAGATAAAGGACGTTTACACTTAGCTCGTAGCACCAAATGTCGGACTCTTATTGTCGTTCATTTAAGTCGTGAACATTCATATGAAAACTTAAATTCAGTTAAAGATGAATTATCCTCTCGCGTCATGGAATTAGCACCGTCCGATTTGCCTGCCAAATATCAGGTTTTATTATTATTTTAATGCATACCTTACATGAAATAATTTACCTGAAATTTACTAGATTCCGTTTTGGTCGAATGGTGAAGACTTGGGAAAACGCCAGGTTTTAGAAGAAAGTGTCAGCGAAATTAGTGGGGGATACGTAGTGGAAGATGTCGAAGTCGATTCACACAAATTCCGCCGGTTAATTTTTTTGTCAAATCGCAATGTTATTCAATCAGAAGCAAAATTAATTATGGGTATGTTAAAACTAAAAAGAAAGCACTCAAATTAATGATTGATTTTTGACAGGTCATGGTAAAAAGAAACAACGTGTGAACTTAAATTTTTTGGCATGTGATCATCACACTGCCATGGTGCAAGGACTAGCATTTTTACCAGAAGACTTAATAGGTGCAGTTTAATTAAATATTAATAATAAATACTTATCACAATATTTTATTGCAGAAAAATGCCAGATTTTGCTTGTTGGTTTGGGTGGTGGAGGATTAGCCATGTACATGCATAAGAATTTACCAAAAATAACAACGTCGGTCGTTGACATTGACCCAACAGTTGTGCAAATTGCCACAAAATGGTTTAACTTTGCAGCTGACGATAGATTAAAAGTTCAAATTGAAGACGGAATAGTATTTTTAGATAAAGCGTTCAAATCAGGTATTTTTCTGTTTGTAAAACATTATACGTGGTCACTTACTTATTACTTCTTTAGGAGTCAACTTTGATGTAATTATGCTGGATGTCGACGGAAAAGATTCATCAGTCGGTATGAGTTGCCCACCCGAAGTCTTCGTCTCCGAAGAGAATTTAAAAAAAGTTCGAAAATTGCTTAATCTGAAAGGTCTACTTATATTAAATTTAGTTTGTCGTGATATCACACTAAAAGAAAATGTTTTATCCAAAATTGGAAAAATATTTTCATCTGTTTATTATACTGAAATTGAGGAAGAAGTTAATAATGTTGTCTATTGTCTTCCGTATGAAATTAATAGAGAAGCAGTTTCAAATCATTTAAAAATTACAATGAAAAAGTTAAAAAATCAAATATGTAAAGAAGCATCAAATCATTGGAACATAGAAGAAGCATTAAAGAATTTATCGTTGTCATGATTGAAAAAGTTTCTACAGTTGTTTACACCTTTTTCTTTGCTATAATCCACTTCTGAATGTTACTAACTTCAGTAGCTCGTGCTTTGATAACAGAAGGTGGATCAGCTTTATTGTGACCACGCAAGTCCAAGTGATGTGCTCCACCTTGAACTAAAACAGCGACTATTGACGATCCGACATTATTTAGCACCTTTCGGTTAAAATAAATAATTAAGAGTATAGATCACCTGAATAATAAAAATAATAATAAAAATATAAGCCTTACCCCTCCTCTTTTCCAGGGATCCAAATTACCATTAGAGAAAACAATGTTACTTGCACCTTTTAAACCTATTAAATATAAAATTAAAAGTTATTTCATTCAATGAATTTAAATTGTTTCATAGTTTGCCTTTAATAAACATTTGTGTTGCTAGCCACGTATTTCTAGGTACAACTCCCCATTTCTTTTGACAATATTCTTGGCGTTGTTGTAAAGTAAATGGTAACTCAGGAAAAAAATCTGTTTTATTATTAGTTCCCTCAGGAAGGATAATTTCAGTGCAGGCCTAGAAAAAAAACCACATCCAAAATGTATTACTTTTAATCTAAACAAGAGAAATTAAAAGGATTACCTGAAAATCCCAAGCAGCAGCATCGTTTCCCAACCCACATCCAGTTGGGTCAGCACATTCGACAAATTGGGACCAGATGTCATTACAATTGGAATTACCACTGCCATTATAAATTAAGCCTTGGAAAATATAAAAATAATTATATAAAAAAATAATATGTAATAATAAAGTGTTTTGAACCTGCAATTTGGTTAAGACCATCAACTGGAGTTTTGGCTAGCAACATTTTAGAACAAGCGACCTAAATGATATAGTGAATTGAATATTATTATTATCATGAGTGTTCAGTAATCATCGTAATTACAATTAATCGAAATAAAAATTTTAATAATTTGAGAGGATTTAAAGTTTTAGATTGAGTTTGTGAACAACCAAACTGCCTGTCAATACTCATTACTCGTGTCGTCTTTGAAAGTGACTTTTCTTTTCGTTCGCAAAGTGGTAAACAAAAACATAACTACTGAAAGCACCAACAACCCACAGAAAATAAAGAGCATTCGACAATGAGATTTATTCAGAATTAAAGTGCTGTCAGTTTTTTTTGCTAAAAGATGATTTCTAAATTTAGCTTGGTGATAATAAAGAAGCAACTTCGATTGGCAAAACAAATTTGTTTTAACAAAAAAGCTGCTATGCATAATTGCTTCAGACTCAATTCTGATTGGTCAAGTCAGAAGTAACTGCATTTTTCTTAGTAAAAGCGGTTGGTCCTACTTTAAATTGACTGGAAACTGCTTTTTACTGGAGGAAAATATATGGCTGTTGTGCATCTGATATGATCTTGTGAAAAAAAAACTAAATTTACTTTTCTAAGAAAGTAAAATTGCTACATTTCTAAATATCGTTTCAGTTGCACATGAAACGAATGTCAACAAATGCATTATTTATTTTCTGTGCTATCATTGGAAGAAATATTACTCCCCAAAAAAAAAAATAAAACATCTTTACCTTCACAGGAAAGGCTGGTAGTTTTGCCATGAAGTTTGTAGGATATGGATAATCCATCATTGCCAAATTCACAAAAGCATTTCTCGCCCACATTAAAAGATGTTTGTAATCTGTGTCATTTTTTAAAGGTCGACAAAGTTGGAAGGTTCGGGAAATGTTCAAAAGACCTATAAAAAAAGTTTTATTCCGTTATGTTAAAGCAATAAAAATGACATTAAAATTATTTCTACTGTCCCCAAGTTACATACAAAACACAATCAAATTTAGAAATGCATTATTCAAAAAATCACAACCCTCTTTCAACGTATTTTAATTCAGGTCTTTTTGTGCAGGATAGACAGGTCATTGAGACAAGTGAAGTCTCCTGCAGCAAAAATCATTAAGGCAGCTTTATTGAAAGAGGAGCTATTTTTAGCAGGTGGTTGCTGGCATAAAGTTCATCCAAAAGCTAACTTCAAGTTGCTGGTTCATTACCAATACTCTAAAAGGCGTCAAATTTAGTAAACCCAAGTAAATAACAACAATACTAAGAGTTATGTGGCAGCAATGTATTGAAATAGCAATAACGCACTGACATGGGTTTGCGAAAAAATTGAGACTGGTTTGAAATTATTGACTAGGTATTAGAGCAATGCATGAGCGCATGAGGATTCTGTACAGGGAGCTAAAGCACTTCAACAACTATAATTGGGCAGGTCCAGCTCTTGGTCGACTACCCCTGTCAATATATATCAACTGCAGTTAATTCTCAAATATTTGCACACTACGATTTATCAGTGTCTCTCTTTTTAGATGTCAACAATTTTAACCAATATGTAAGAATGAATTAATTTTTTTTAAAACTGAAGAACTTCTTAATTTTATATAATATAATATTTACTATATTTACTCTCACTCTGAAATCAATAATTTGTTTGTTCATCATTTTTCCCTCAGAAATTTAATGGAAAACGTGTAGGCCAACGTAAAACAAGACATTTCCAGCTGGCGGCTTACTGTTTTCCACACGAATGATTACCTTCAGCTCCTTGTTCAGCCAAAGATGCTATAATCGAAAATGCTGATTGCACTTTCTGGGCGCACAATGGGGACGCATCTTGAAAATCCTAAAGAAGTAACAAATAAAAAATAGAGAAACATTGCTTATCGCAAATATCATTTTGATGGAACCGAATTTCAAAATATTTACTAAACAGATTTTTTTTTTTTGTTTCTTTCTATTTAAATCTTATTTATGAATTTCTGTTTGACATTACCGACCTTGGTAACGTCTGGAAAAAAAGTATCTCTTCCATCTAAACCAGCCACTAAATAAACTGGTGCACTGGCAGCTATGGCTCCATCAATGATGTGGGGGTATTTGAAACGCATGTAAGCACTGAGCATTCCACCGTAACTGAAAACAAGAAAAATTGATTTTCAATGAAAAAAAAAAAAAAAACAATTTGTTGTTCCTAAGAGCGTAAAAAAATAATATTTCGAAATTTATTTTCCAATTCAGAAAAACAAAATTTTTTTTATTTCCATTTAGTAAACTGGATTAAATTCCGCACACTTATTTACCTGCCTCCAAAAGCAATAACAGAGCAATTAGCAGCATTCAGCGAAGTTTTTAAGCTTGTCAGGAGAACTGCATAGTCAGCTAGAGCTTGTTCAATAGTCAATAAACCAACATAGTTTGACTTGAAACTTTCTTCGCCAAATGGTAATGACTTCCCATAAAATCTCTGAAAATAGAGGGAAAAATAGTTGTTATTGCACTGATTGTCACGGAATAGAAAACTGTTAGATGTATTTGTAGTATCCAATTATAAATAATTGATCAAAACCTTATTTAAATGCATAAATGTTTATGATACTGTAACACGAACAGCAGTAATTGCAGCAAGTGAAAACGAGATAAATTAAAGATCACCATTAAACAAGAAAAGCAAAAGCTGAACCATAAAAAAAAATTTTCTTCGCTTCATTTGCTAGTACGTTTCACGCGTATCCATTTGATCTAATTTCAACACTTAACACATACATTAAACATTTGGAAAAAATTGTTTACCACGAACCAAAATATGATTTGGGTTGAAAAGCTTCTACGTATATGAAGTGTTCACAATTAAAGGGGAAGTAGTCTTGCAATGCATAAGACTTATTCCAAACTTGTTCAAGAACTGGTTCAGGACTTGCTCCTGTCTTGCTAATTACTTGTTCTGGGGTCTTTTATTAATTTTCAACTGCTGTTGGTTGTGTTCAGATTTTGACGTTAGTTTTGACTTTCGTCTGGAATTCTGTTTACTTGAAATTTTGATACTTTTCGAATGTAGCATTGCATTCCCCAGCACTGGATTCTTCTTAGCCCATTTTTATATTTTTAGAAATGACCGTTACACGATAGAATTATTATTTATTCCATGCAATAATTTCTTTTCATTAAGAAAATCCAAATTTAAACTATTCGAGTAGCATTAAAAAAAGTGACAGGTATGGGGAAGGGAAACTTGGGGTAACCCTAGCCTAAAAACATCACGAACATTTTAATTTAAAACTCCAAAGTGGAACAGAAATTGCAATATTCATACCTCTTAATTAAAAATAAAATCCTCTCCCAAACCAGCCAAATTAAAGCCTCAACGTCCTTAAATCATTCAGGCAGTGAAAATTGTCAGGAGAGAATTGACGCAAAGCCAAGCTAGGCGGTAAGCTTTAAAAATAAAATTTAAAACCACTTTAAAACCCCATCGAAACTTCTCTGCAATTTTTATTTTCACCGAAACGCGTTCACCCATTCAATTTTCAACCCCTAATGAATCATCAAATATGGGTCTCTGAGGAGTTGCCCTAAGAGTGCAACAGGTGTCGGAAAGATAAACGGTCGTTTTTGGATGTAGGTGGCTTATTCGTCACCTGCAAAAACTGTCTCCAAATTGATTTTTTCTTTCTTTTTACTATACATATAACGTTTCATCTATGTGGTAATCTGTTGCTGTGCGAGACCGGCGTTTATTGATTCGGCAGTGTTATTAGAAGGTATCCTTGGCAGTTTTTGTTAGTTAATTAAAACAGAAAGAATTAATTATTTTCTAGAAACTCGAATTCCAGTTTGGATTTTTAATTGTGGTTAGAAAATAAATGAGTGAGAAATAAATATGAACGATAACTCTTTTTCCTTGACAGCTTCTTGCCGTTCTTCATTTTCAAGTTATTTAATCTTCTGTTTATTGATCATAAATTTCAAGACGAATGAAATGTCGAAAATCAAAGACAAAGCGCCAACATCATCACCAACATCGGTTGATGGCAAAAACAGTGATAAGATTAGAAAAGAGGATGAAATAAGCGAGGAAATGGGAAGAAAACAAAGAAAGAAGATTAGTCGCGTCTTGGAAAAGATCCTTTGATCAATTTTTTTTGTCTTTTATTTACAAAGAGCAAATCTCTAAATACCTAAATTTATTGGTTAAAAATATTAGTAATTCAACATGTAGAGAGAGGACTTTAGAGAGGTGTTTGAAAACATCTACTTTTAATCAAAATTAAAGCAATAAAGAAGAGGTTTCTTTATTACAGTTTGCAATCCACTGGATTCAAAATAAAAAAATTATACACGTTCAACTCGCATATAAAACCCTCCCGAGAAATAAAATCCTCTAATATAACACATTAGAAGACATTCATAGCAGCCAAAATTCCAGCGCGTCTCCACTAATTCATACTCATGATGCTATCCAGATGCCTTCAGATAGTCGCCTTGACAACAAGAGAGCAATGGCAACATCTGCATGCTTTTATCTCTTCCTCTCCACTTGTGACGCTCTTCACCCACTCTTGTTAACACGAACAGTTGAAATGAACGCATGAAAGGATCAGCAAACCCTGTCTCTCTCTGGAGAGCATTCCTCTTTTATTCTAATTGAATCTTAAACGATAGTCTTTTTTTTCTACAAACTACTCTTTACTTTAACAGGTGGTTGACCTTAACCAAAACCTTTTTTGTTTAAATTAGCAACTGAATAGAAGAAAAGGAGAAAAATATGGGCAAATAAACATGTGACCAGAGGAATAAAAGACAATGAAAAGGTAAAAAGGCAGTTTTATAGATATTGGGAGAACGATTGGAACGTGGTAGTCAATAGAAAAGATGACTCAAAGCGATTTCAAAATCCGATATGTAGCAGAAAGGAAAGTGAAGTCTCATGTTCGCTGCAGTTTGTTTTCGAACAAGTCACAGCATGGACCTGACAAGAATTCTATTCAATATAAAATGTCATTTTGACTAAATTAAGTTTACTCAGCTTCACAATGCGGGTGAAATGATCGTTATTGATTAATTCTCCTCTGATAAATGGAAAATTTTCAACCTAAAGAAAAGTGATTCTTAAATTTCGACAAAATTTCTTCGGTATTGAAATTTGAATCACCGGCAAGTTTGCCAAACAATATCATTAGATGTGCACACAGCAATTTTACAGTATTTGTCAACTAGCTTAAAATAATTTTGATTTGTAAATCCAAATTTCAGATGTGCCCATTACTTCCATAACAAACTTAAATTTAGTCAATTTAGCCTATTGGCGTCTCTATTGCACAGAATTGCCACTTGAATGATTATTGGTTTTTGTAAAATGTTTATTGATGTGGAATATTTAAGACTGAATTTAAGAAAGCCTATGTTTTACTAAAGCTTATAATTTTTTAAACTATTGATCCCTAAGTTTTGTTTTGATAAACTGGTATGTTTTTCGACCTTAGATACAATTTGGCACGACACCCAATATTTCTCCTCTCTATAAAAACAACATGAAACGATTTTACGAGGCGAAATGGTCTCCAAAATGAATTTTTCTTAAATTGAATTCTCGACAAAAAACTATGACGTCTAAACCAATGACGTGAAAAACTAATCAATAAATTTCATATTTTCTTATTCAAAAATAACAAAACCCTAGAGAATAAATTTTAATGTAAAACTTCAACTTTTAAAAAAATAAAATGGAAAAAGACATTTGACGACAATGAACTCAATTAGACTGAAAGACATTTTCTCCAATTGGATCCATCAATCGAAGAATTCACTTGTCCAAACTTTCCCCTTAATTTCTGATTCACCAGATGACCCTTAAGGAAAAAGTCGTTTTGCACTCGCCAAAACGAATCTTTAAAAAACGGACGTGCCAACGGTCGTTGAAACGATCCAGTTGTAAAAAAAATATGATCGAAAAGAAAGGGGAATATCAAACTTAAATAGAAATGATTCTCACTTCAACTGCTTAAATTAAGTGAATGCATAAACTCTGACTTGAGAGAAGAGAGAGAAAAAAGATCTCATTCCCATTCAATGAAGATGCATGAAGGAAAGAAGACTTCACCTGCGCCCACATGTCTTGATGGGTCTGTTGGAGAGAGAAAAGAAAGAAGCTTGTGCGCTCCAAGATGACCCAATAAAATGAAAACAGTCACCAATCGGTTCTAATTCAATTTCACACTCGGACGAAACACGACGTTGAATGGGTTCTGCAAGACGTTTCATTTCATCACTTCTATTTTGTAGGCTTGTATTTCTGTTATAATAAAGTTGTTTTAAGAAATACCAATACTATTCTTTCAAGAACATTGTTGTTAGGTATCTCGCATTGTTTAAATGATTTATTGCGAAAACTCTTGAGACGCAAAACACTAACCATGTTTTGAATTGAAACACATTGGTTTCATCCAAAATACGTGTCCAGAATTTCCACTTTTCAATCAGGGGTTAATTAAATTTGATTCATTAATCACCTCATTTTTTGAAAACAAATGATTTCTTAAACCAATTTGGAAAAACAATCCTCTCTAAATCAGCGAATAGGAAGCCGCAAAAAGTTGTAAACAAGAGAAACCTTGCTTTGTTAGGAACACAAAAACTCTAAGTAGCCAGGGGCGACCTGGAGTCTTTCTGTCAGAAAAAAAAAATCATTCCTTTAAATTCCTTCACATCCCAACAAAACCCTTACATCTATAAAAAAAAAAAAGATTTGAAAGAGAAGGTCAACACTAAATTAATTAAATTTTAGGAGTACATAATTATGTGAATAAATATACTGAACCTGATGTTTTCCCTGCCTTTAGGTCACAACCCAATCACACTAACATTCATTAACTAAGAAAATAAATTGTTCTGGGGTCAGTTGTTACACCAGTTCACTCAACGACGCAACAAGAAATGACAGTACGTGACAACATTCTACATTGACAACTTTGACCAACGAGCAGTAAGGTTTCCTCACTATATACAGAGTGATGTTTCATGTCAGGGGACGGTAATGGGAAGAGACACCATTACATGTGAAGCATGAAGATCATTCGGTGACCAACATCCCAAAACACCAGAAGACCATAAAAAAATGCCAGATGATACTTATTACAGAAGTTAATGATCATTATTAACTTTTTTTGAGGTGGTTATTTAGGACTTAATTTTCTTCAGCAAAAGCTGTAAAATTGTGTATCAACGTTGAGTATCTTATTCCATTCGATGTAAATGAGAAAGTAAAATGTAATGCGCAGACGTGATTTCGTGCAATTTCCATCCAATTAACAGTGACTTAATTGACGCATTAAACATTGACCAACGGGAGGAAAAGGCATGAAAATTGGAAATAAGAAACGATTCATGGTAATTGACGAGGAAACCCTTATCTCGATAAACCAATATTCGATAGGATGCAAAGCTTTTTAGAGTGTAACGCAGTGAAGCTGAACCAGGGCGGAGAATTTTCTTAAAGGAAATACATCATGGAGCGCTGATCATAAAATATGATCAAATTTATAACGTTCTGTTAATAACAACCTTTTTAAAAGAATTATACGGCCCAGAAAAATGAAAATATTTTGACAAGTATTATATTTGGTTTCCAAATTGGTATTGACCGAACATCAAATTTTGAGATGAAATTTATAAAATCATAGATTCAAATGATACCCGCATAGTCAATTGCCCGTGTTCAAGTTGTACAGTTTGTGTTTAATGAAGTTACAGGTTTAGACAAACTAATTCTTCATTAATTATACTATTATGAAATAAGAGAAAATTATGGCATTATACGTCAGAGAAAATTATAGCATTATACGTCAGACAAAATTGGTTGAAACTATTAGGTTGCTTGAACTTTACACGAATTTTTATTACATCAATGTCTTACTGTTAGTCTTGTTAATCCAAAATAAAAATTTCGACACCTGTCAGTTGTACAACGGTTCAGATTAAACCACACGAAAAAAATTTCAAGGGTCTTTATAGTATGATAGATGACACCTAAGTCTGTAGAAACTTAACTCTACAGCTTTAATTGACATAATCATAAAGGAAAACTTGACTCCCAAATAAAAGTCGATTTCGTAATTGATTAATATTAAATTTCGAAACAAATTCTTGAAGTCAATGAAATCTTTAGCAATTATTTGACTGATCTGGTTAAAATTTAAAATACGCAATTTTTATACCCTATTCGAATAAACGCACAAATCCAAAGTCACTTCTACTTGTTTTACTATCTATTAAAGCTCTTCAGCTTTAGTAAACACACACACAAAATTTCGTTTTAAGCTATTCCGTGTTTTAAAATTCCCTTTCTTCCGGTCAAAACACAGCAAACAAACAGTCTAAAGATTGTAAAAGCAGAAAAAGGAAGGAACTTGTTTTGTAAGGTGACGATGACGGGATGCGAGTCGAGTGCTTGGATGACGTAAAATCTGATCAATAAACGGTTGCTTCTCGCCCTGGGGCCTAGCAGAGTTGAAAGAGGAGGAGGAGGATGGCAATTGGGTTATTTTTAGAACGAGCACCAACCACTCATCAATTTCCAGAATGAATTCTCGTCTCTATTTTGGTCATCTTTGTAACACAATCTGACAGTTTTTCCGATTATATCATCCGATAAGAAAGAATCGTTGACTATTTTTTTTCTTTTAATGATAACGTTCCGGTTATAAATTTTCGCTTTTTGGTTTCTAACTTGGCTGCACTTCTAGAACACAAACTTGTTTACTTTGGTGGCAAGTCTATAATTTATAAAAGCTGAATTATTCACGGGATCTTAATTTAACTCGCATTTCACTTCCGCTGTCTTTTATCATACCCACAACAGCAGTTGGGGGATTTTGCAAATCCCAAAGTGATGCGTGTTTGTTGATTCAGAAACCTCACAGTTCAAGATGAAGAAGCAAATGTTTTAAACAAACGACGTACATTCGTTTTCAAATTGAAGGCATGAACGGAATGGGTTTGACTGGACACAGTGGACGTCAGACAATTTTTCACATGAAAAACAACTGCACAAAAAAATAATAGAAAATTGAGAAGCTCAACTATTAAGTGCAACAACTTTGTGTTGTGGGTATTAAGAAATAATTAAATTTTCCATCCAAGTTTTGATCTGCAAAAAGATCAATTGATTTCACAACCAATCAAAAAACTCTACTATAAAAGAATTTTGTACGAGCTAATTTTTCTATGTGTTTTGATGAAATACAGCTAAGTAAACGCAATAAACTATTTTCTGACAACAGCAACAAAATTAACTGTTAATAAACAAATGACTTACAAGATATTGAAATTTTAAGTAGACTCAATTAGAAAATAAAATCCTCTTCACTCCAATTAACAAACTAAAGAGATTAGCTAAGCACGTCCATTTATTTACGTACATTAAAAACAATGAACTCGTTAATGTTGCAATTCAGCGTTAAAAAGGTGGTTGCAAGAGATGGGCGCAACGCATCAAAGTTTAGCTTTTGTTTTTCTTCTTTAACAAGCTTTTAAGCCTTAAGAAATAAGGTGCAATTAGTTCTGGTCGCTGCGTTTCACTCGAGTAGCACGAACATTTTTGGTGGATGCCACACGCAAGGGTAAAAATGACATAAAAGCCAATCTCTCATCTTAATTTGCTTTTATGCTTGCAAGATTAAAGATTAGTCACCGATATAGACACACGTCACCAGAGGTTAAACTTCGAAGTTAATAAAATCCAATACGATATAAGTAGAAGAGTAATTGGAATCAATATTCTTTTCTGCCAACAACTTTAACAATGAATAAAATTGTTTTCTGCGTGTGGTTAGTGACCTTTTCTAAAACAACTGTGCGTTTGGTAAGCCACACACGATATTATTGGTGAATGCAATGTGCTTTTCCTCAATCCACTCAACAACGATAACTTTACCAAATGTAGATACACAACAATATTGCCAATTTATATTGGACAAAATTTAATTAGAAAGTAATTTTTCTAGTCAGAAATCATAAAAGTCAAAAAAAAAATTCATTTCTAACTTCAAAAATTCCTATTATTGTATCTTTTCTCTCCTTTGCCAATATGTCGAATGACTTAAAATTCCTTAGGGCAAGATTTCAATGATAGTGAATTTCAATTGCATGTCATAACCCTAAAGAATGTTTAGAAATCCTTTGAATTTATCAAATGATTTGGTGGTTGCTATATGTCTGCATTGTCCACCAAGGGAAATGAGTTGCCTTCAGTTAAATAAACCGATATCTAAGATGGATGTTACCTACCATTGCAATAATTTAAAAATTATACGACATTAACAAATTAATTTTGAAACTGAACACGGCTCAGACAATTAGTTAGATTAATGCGGTCTTGCATGAACTATATCCAATGTCAAATCTAACATGTTTAAATAGCAACACCCAATAACTCAAACTTGAAAACTTGTTTTTTTTTCTTGAACAACTAACCTTGCATTGTGAAAGCAAAAAAATTTCTTAATTAATACCTGTTATTCAAAGATTTTTACCTAAAGGTTGATCAAACATCAACAAAAAATTTTTTTTAGCTACAATGCTAGCTATTTGTACTAATCAGACATTCCCTCACAATAAATAAATAAAAAGCTTGAGTTTTGTTTTTTCAAAATTCTATAAAAGTACAGTTTAAAAAAAAAACAGCGCGAGTGTCTCGGGTTTCAGTAGTGACGTGCTTATGCAAACGATGAAAGACAAGGATTAAGTTTCAAGCTAAATGAAGCGGTTAATATGTTGAGACAACTTAGCTAAGTTTTAACAGAATTAAAGTGTCGATTCTTCCATGGCTATAGTTGAGTTCTGTCGAATTAAACCTGTTCAATCACATATTGACTAATCATATTGAACATTATTTAAGCTAATTTAATTCTATTGGACTCCATAGCAGCAGCTGCAACATTCTGTAACCCTTTCCCTTGACTTTAGAAGTTCATATATCTTAAAGGTATGCAGTTAAACCACTTCTGTCTGCTTCAAGAATGGATTTCAATTTTACTCACAAATACAACAGCCTGTTATTTGCCTTTGTTCAAAGAAGCAGAGTTAATTAAAACGAATTTCCCCGAAATGAGTCCAACTTCAGAAAAGACTCTCGAAATGGCATTCATCATATAAACGACATCTGCCAGGGACATAAAACTCTCAATGATCCCAGTGACAATCTTGTGACCTATACTTGATCGTAAACAAAATGAATAATAAAATTCCATCAAGTAAATGCTCTAGAGCAATCCGTGATTGATTCTAAACCATTTAAAAAAGAAACCGCATTTTCAGGCTGTCTGCTCTCCATTCTTTAACCTGTAAAGTTGCTATGGAAACTCAAGTACCTTGCGAAACCTACTAAGATGCAGCCGTTGCCGAAGCAACGGAAATCGCATAGGCATCAGATACCAAAATTCGTCGAGTCTACGTCTCTCACGAGGTATGGTCACTGTACGAACACTCGTAACCTCTTCTATACCAATCACGTGGAAACAGCTGGAGAATCGATAAAACCACACGAGAGATATTAAACTCATCTGTGGAATCAGCACATGGATTAACCAAGAGTAAACACTTACGTTGAAGTACTGTCTTTGCTACTTTTTCAATAATAATGTTGAATGTACATCTTAGAACTCAATCTTTTGCAAACGAAGAAAGGATAGAGTTTCTTAATACCTGAGAAAACACTTGAAAAGTTTCATTAAGAGTTAAAATAAAACCTCAGATCGCGTTTAAAGATTCAAGTATGCTTACATTCAATATTATTCTTTTAGTTTTAAGGGATAGAGATTTGTATGAAAGCCCACAATATAAAGAAAGAGTAATGCAAAACCTTAAATATGTCATCTGTATTTTTGAATTTGATGTTTAAATTTAAATTGAACCATTTTAAAATCATTAAATCTGGCATAACAAGTGTACACTAAAAATGTATGATTACTGTATTTAGTCAACAGATTCAAATATGTGTTCCATTGTATCGAAGATATCAAGAAATGACTTCCAGTCTTACATTGCTACAAGAAATAGCCCAATAGTCCCAATAACAAACACACACACGGAAACTCTAAGTAATAAGCACTAGCCATATAATTAATTAATAAGCAACAATAACTGTCTTCAGCATGTGACGAACCATACTTTCATTACTCCTATCCAACCTGCCACTAACCTTTAACCCAAACGTTGCAGATCGATAACCAAAATGAAATTTGCAGAACAATTTAACAAAACACATAAACTAATAGTGTATTCCAAAAAAATCTATAGACAATCCGTAGACGAAATCCACATCCAATATCCTTAATTCACATAAAGTTGATAAAATTCAAACTCAACTGAATGGGAAAGAAAATCTTATTTTTTCATCCAACATAATCCAAAAAAAATTCCCTAAAGGTTCAATCTGTCAATCATGTGACTCTCTTCTTGCACAGGTTCGACACATGAACACACTTCGATAAAAAAAAAAGAAGAAAAATCCAGACATTCTCTTTGAAGATAAGAACTCTCAACCCTCCGGAATAGTGAACAGATTTTCAACATTTTGCCAACGTTTGTTGTTTCTCCTAATTCATCATGATATGATGAACGATATTATTTGTCCAAGTCAGCAAGGTTTCATTAAAGTGATGGAAACCGTAAAAGGGTTTTTATTTAGCCTACATTTAATGATGCAGAGAAGTGAGGTTAGGTGAAGTAAGTAACAGCGTCCTTTGGATCGATCAAGGGAGAGTTTATCAATCCAGAACACAACTTAATTATATTTCAGTATGTAAATGTCAAATAAGCGAGTGAAGCTGTAAATTGATCAGCCAACTGAAGAATCGTCAACTCGTTGAGCTCATTTGAATTGCAAAGACTCATTTATGAGTTCGGTAACAAATTAATGGAGATTTTTTTGTTTAGAATTTTTTCTTAGCGCTGCTAATTTCTTAAAGCTGGCGGTTTTTAAAGGTATTTATTATTTGGGTAATTAAAATATGAATTGGTGCTGACATAATTCTTCGAGTGTGATTATTTATGAGGTGTTTTCAGTTTTGTAAAACATTTTTAAGGTATTTTTTTAGAAATTAGCTTTGCAATGGCTTTTTCTAGGAACAAAAATAGGAGATTAAATTCTATGAAGTATGTAAGCCATTACTTTCTTTATATATAGAAAATTCAAATTAAGTTTTTCTGAAAGTATAGGTTTTCAGTTCGTTTCAAGTTTCAGAATGTGATATTGGAATTTGATAGACCCCCAGTTCTTTGTAAAGCTATTCAGGAAAAGGATAGGATTTGTAAAAGTTTGTTTCGAAGTCTAGCAGATACGTCTGCAGTAATTTGACAGACGAAGCAAATCTTGTTGGATGTGACTTCACATGTGTACAGAGTGAAACCAGATTTCCCAAAACTTTAGTTTTTTATATCTAAAGGCTTGAACATGTTTGGTATTTTTCTAATATTACATAAAAACACCACACGGAAAATTTTCTTTGATTTTAACTAAAAGCACTGAACGTCCAGTTACGATTCCCACGTTTAAACTTTATTTTTTAATAGCACGGTTTTCGCTTTCCCAATTATATTTGTTTAAAAAACTATTGCAAGCTTATACTAATAAAAAATATTCAGAGAATTAAAATTTAAAACCCCGTCGAAAAGGAAGTCGTCTTTCATTCTCGATCAATTTTTCTATCACATTCTCCAATGGACCCATTATCAGCCCTGTGACAGGCGCTTTGCGAGTCAATTTTACACACACCGGTATTAAACATACACATTACTTTTCGTTTTTCCATCACTCATTTCCGTTTTTTAAAAGAAAAAACAGTCCCATCTAATTAAACACAATTATTCAACGACAAAGAAAGCCGGTTGACTCTTTTTACCAATCAAACAACCCATAATTAGCAAGACACAAATTGGCGTCGTACACATGTAGAGCGCGCATAACAAATGCACTCAACTCGTTGCTTTATTTCTTAAAACTTGATTAATCAAACTCAGTTCAGCTGCTAATGCGCAAGCCCGAGAAGTCTGCAATGAGGTATACGTTAGTTGTAACTATGGAGACAGGCAAGCTTGTGAGGCCATCTGCTTCAATTTAGCCATCAGAGAAGACGGCTTGATAATTATTCTCAACGTATGGCATGTCATTAACAAGCGAAAAATTGCAGCTTAACTTGATTAGAGCTACTTAAGATTACCTGGTATAAAAGGGGCATTTATTTTTAATTCAAGAGTTTGAAATTAATCTTTATTCTATCAACTTGTACAGAGAAATAGACCCTGGTTTAAATTCAACAAAGAAAAACCGAAACAGGAAGTCGTTAAATAGTTGATAAGAAGAATTTTTCACGATTCAAAGCCTTAATTAAGATGCAATTAACTCTCGTAAACTTTATTTAATTAAAAAAATTCCTTTTTAAACAAGAAAATTCAATGTCCAGCCCATAGCAATTGCTAAAAAAAAAATCCCTAAATTATATGTAACGATGAATTGCGTCCATAAAGGTTCACTTCAATTTCAAAAACTTTTAAACTTTTTTCCCCTAATGTAACAGAAACTGGCACCCTTAGTCGAAATTACTCTTCCATTTGCGGTTGAACGTTGCACCCAAAAGAAACAGTTGGTTTTCTCACAAGATTGGATTCAGTGTCACATTTACACATCCTGAAGGAACGTGAACTGTAGATGCACTTTGGATTGTGAACCCACGTAGCAATAAGTGATGTCAAATGATAAGGTAAGCTATACGCCAAACACGGTGGCAATTTCAGACGGTCGCTTACAAAACCACTTTTTGTTGCACCTGCAAGAACACCCTACAACCTCTTATACATCAAACATATCGATAACCTAAAGAACAAAAACTGTATTCTCTAGAGAAAGGAATCACGTTTAACCAGATTTTCCTCTCTGCTCCATTTTCCGGATCATTTAACTTTACCAATTACTGACCAAAGAAAACAATTCCCTAGCAAAAACTTGGATTTTGTTGCTGTAAGCCATCGTTCAGCTTTAACTCCAATCAGCAATAGTTTGTTTGTCAATCTGATTCTTCCGCCTGGCCGAAACTTGTGTGGTATTTATTTCTCCTAACATGCAATTTCCAAAATAAAAACATAGCAGATCATTTTTCCAAGTAATAGTAAGTAAACCAAATGTATGCATAAGCACGTTATAAGCATGGATGAGCACGTTTTCAAATGTAGATATGTTTTTTTAAGGTTCTTTTTTTGGAATGCATCAAGTAAATGTGAGATAGTATTAGTTTACTAGAAAAGATATCATTAACATCAATAAGTGAAAAAGAATGGGAAAGATAGAAACTGTATGAGTCAAGTTAAGCTGTTTTATGTCAATGAGCTTAAGGTTTTTTTTTAGATAACATATTGGCTCTATGCAATATTGGTATAGAAGAAGCTCTGTGTGCAAAAAATTGGCACAAATATCTGAATTGAAGCTGCAGAAGTCTGATAACCTGCCCTAGATTAAACCTAATCTCGTGCCCTAAAAGCATCGATACATTTGGAGCCCATTAGTCACGCGCTAACGAACCAGACATATGCTACCATCTTATGAAATGGATCTAAATTAACGTATTTGTTAATAAATTCTACAAAATTGAAATTAATTAAATGTTTGCACTTGTATTTAAAATTTACAAAATTTCGTTTGTGCCAAGCTAAGTTGGAGATTGAGCTGGTAAGCCTGGCCAACCTCACTGTTCAAACACATCCAATTCTTTAAGGTTATTTGGGTTTCTAATGGAACATTCAACCTACACGAGCTAATAGAATTAAAACTCAATCTGCTCAACTAATTGGAAGTAAAGCGTAATAAAAATTGTATAAAATTTGCACCCAAAAATTATGTGAAGTGTAAAAGTAAATAAAATTAAACTATACAAACACTATACAAACGCGTGCCAAAATAGCGTATACATTAAGGTGCTCATCTAAAAAGCAAATCAAAGGTTTTAGATCAATGACATTTGTGCCATTTGCTCTTTTACACTCTTTCAACGCACTATTAATCGATTTTTCTTCTAAACAGTCCTAGTACAAACGCGCAATAAACAACAGGTGTTTTTTTAAAATCAATGACAAATGCCGGTTTAACGACTTGTTAAATAGGTCCACTGCATCTATAATCACACATTCTGAATCGCATTTAATTCTTAAAATCGTTAAATTTCCTTAAAATTATAAATTTTAATGAACAGAAAACTATTCGAGTATCTCCTCGCACTTTACGTTCTAAATATAAACAAAAGTAAAATTTTCAGTTAAGTGCGTATTCAATTCTAAATCACCGTTTAAAAAAGTGTTATAAAAATAAATTTACATATCGAAGTATTTGCGATTCGGCACCATCCCGCTAGGGAGTGGACTCTCCTCTTGCGCTCGCAGCTCGGCGGCATTGGGTATAGTTTGAAGAGACCTCATTCGGAGCTCGATCGTGCCCCGGCCACACAAAAGAGGAAAAACGAGCAGAAACTCTGCGTGTGAGGAGATACTGATAGAAGATTCGATAGCAGTGCAATATGCGTAATAAGTGGTTTCCAGCGCGTGATGACGCCGCCGATCGTATCACCGACGATTTATGATTGACAACTATAATCAGGTGAGTGCAGCTCGTTTCATTGATTTGTTCACTCCGAACACTTGTGGCTGTTACAGTTTAAGTCTTTGTGTAACAAGAAGACAATTTTTTATATGCGTTATATTACATGAGATGAGGGAATTTTTTTTTTTTTTTTTTTTTCTTTTTTTTTAATTTTTTTTTTTTTTTTTTTTTTTTTTTTTGATTGGTTTTATTTGATCTGTTTTGACATCTAATAAAAAATCGATAGATTATATTGTCATGCATGATTGATTTCGAATGAAATTTGTAAAAACAGGAAATCTATAGGGAGTTGCATTTCAATAGAAAACTGAACTAACGAAATTTTAAGTATAAGCTTACGTTTTGAAACTGCGCACATTTTGTTCAATTTTCTAGTAAATTAAGTTAATCAACACTAATTCGTGAAAGTAGTGTGAATGACGTTTAGCCAATATGGGATTTTAAACGTGATAATGATAAATTAGTTTTTTTTACTAAATTTCCTACTGAATTTTTCTTACTTTTTGTGGACCTCGTACAAACACTTCAGGGTTTTACATTTCGTATGCATTAATCTTTTCGAACGTTTCTTTTATCTCTAATATTTGTTTGCACCGGATGAAAGACTTGGCAAATATAGTCAAAATAATAGCTTCAATTGGGAATACCATCTTTCATCATCCTTATCACGTATTGTTAACATTAAGCTTGACGGATTACCCATTTCCTTCAGATCTATCATAGTTTTACGACCAACAAGAACCCATTTTTTCTTACGGACGCATTAAATATCTCATTTCTATTCTGCGACCCTAAATGTACTCCTTTTCATTGTGCGCTAATTATCATAACTAATGTAAAAACATTAGACAATCATCCTTAACCTTGAAAACTACTTTGCAAAATCCATCGTTAAAAACTTTACTACAATGTATTAACCATTACTTCAAAGAGCTTTGCAAACCTCCATTAGTTTTTCCAAGTCAAACAAAACTAAACGATTCCTAATGCACTTAATGAATACAGCTGCAACACACAATGAATAATAGATAATACGTTAAAATTTAAACTCAATTAACTTAAAAATATCCACACAGCCTTACCCAAAATGTGGCAAACATGTGACATACCCCCGTCTATTTTCATCTCTTATATACTATCACAATAAATCACAAATAAAAGCACTCCAAACTCATTTTCACCAGCGGAAAAAAATTTGGCCTCTGCCACCATCTCGACATTTCACAAACATGTAAAGAGAGTGACGAGCTCGTCATACGCAATTTGTATGTCAGTGTGCACTTGATCCGACGCATTTGGTAGCAGCTCCGCCTTTTTCCTGGCAGCTCATTGCTGTTTCTACCAATTTTAGCTCAAAATTGTTGGCAACTTAAAGACACAACTAAAAGTTTGTGTACGAGTAAAAATAGACTCAAACTCCGCAATTGAGAACGGAATGGATACACATGTACGAGATTGGCTTAAAAAAAATTGCACCTAAACTTATACACATAACGTTGTTTTTTTTTTTTTTTTTTTTTTTGAATTCCTAAACTTGTGCAAGGAAAAAAGTTCATTGTCTTTGCTCGTGATTTCACCCGCTTGGTTGGTTCTACCAATAATCGTAAAACAGTCTGGAACGTAGCTGTGTAAGTAATTTTTCTTAGTTTACTTGGAAAAGCTTTCTCCTCTTTCACAACAATTTGAAAACATATTGCAAATGAAGCCGGCAAATTCGACAATGAATTTACAATAATGTTGGAGTAATGTTAAATGAATTCGAGTAATTCAGGTTCCTAAGCAAAACTTTAGTAATATTAAACTTTTCTTGGTCACTTGAGTTGGCTCTTCAATTAAAATTCTTGTGACGTAAACTTTAATGTACCCAGGCGTCATTAAATATTTTAAAGCAGTGCTAGTTGGCTAGGAAATCCTGACATTGTGCAATAGTTTGATCCCTTTTATCACTTGACTGGTTCTCCAATTAACTGATAAGGTTAGAGAGATACAAAAATCTTTCCTGAAACTACCAATTTAATTGTGGTGTATATTTATTACTCAGTTAAAACGCGTGAAATAAAATAGAGTGTTTTAAAGTTTTCACTCTTCCACTTCCATAAGACCTTCACGAAAACCTGCAGACATATAATATTTTTAAAAGTTGGAAATGACATTAATTTTACATTTTTCTTTGGTAAGATAATTACACTCACTTCATTATCCTAACATTTTAATTAAATATTTTTGCATACTCAAATACCAAAAGTGTAGTGCTTTAAAAATGTTTAACTTTTCCTCCAAAATTTAACGTTTAAATTATTATTTCTAAGGTACCATTTTAATTTTTAATTTAATTTTTGCAACTACAACAAAAAAATTTAAAATTTTCATTTCATCAATTGCAAAAACTTGCTCTGCTTCTCCACCTTTGCATTAAAATGAGCCGTGGTTTGATCCTCGCTCCTCCATTTACCAATCTATGGAAACCCAATCAAATATTTTTCAGAGCCGAGGCTGCTCTGTGATAATATTTACTTATCCCAATCTGTCCAATCTATTGCAACTGGTAGGGCAAACTGGTGAAAAGGAGGGAGAGTACCCATAGCAACAAGCCAAACGAAGTTGTGATCGAGGCGACCTTAACACACAATCCCTGGTTGTGAGCTAATGACTGCTAAATCAACGAGTAAAAAAATTAGAACTCTTTCGTCATGTACCATGTAAAATTAAGTGTATTGCCTCAGGAATCGAAGGAAAACGT
This sequence comes from Pachymerium ferrugineum, assembly GCA_034686365.1. Classification (NCBI taxonomy): domain Eukaryota; kingdom Metazoa; phylum Arthropoda; class Chilopoda; order Geophilomorpha; family Geophilidae; genus Pachymerium; species Pachymerium ferrugineum. The sequence goes on along the minus strand of JAQGAS010000766.1, from coordinate 11,458 downwards.
CACCAAAGATAAGGTTGCTTGGCAACATCAAATGCAGATGAACAAGTAATTTCTTTCAAGAAGCATTTTAAGAAATTGGGTTGTGTCTGGTGGCGAAAAATAAATTATAATTTACTCACTGCCAACCCTCGAGCCAAGCTCATATATTATCTCTTTTTAAAGAAACACGGTGTGTTCACTGATTTGAATAGCGAACATAGATTTGGTTTAGTTGCAGTTGAAAAATGGTGTTAAGATCTCATTACAAACAATTTTCATTCAGAAAAAGAATACAATTGTGAGGCTTAGATCGTAAAAGCAGGCATTATAAAAATTAAAGTTTAAAGAGTGGATCAATTTTAACTAATATTTAATATATGTCCTGATGTATTAAATATTAGGATTTTTCAATGTTTATGTCAGTGGCGACGTTACGCTTTTTTTTCATCAAGATGTTGTTGGCATAGATGGCTATTATTTGTAGTTGAAGTGAAATGGGTCACGTTGGAAAACTATGGTTTATCGGTTGGTGATTGTGATGTTACTTAAAACTTATCACATTAATTCTTTGTCTTTGTCATTAAGTCTTTGACTATATGTTGCTTTCAAGCTCAATATTGTTATAGCCCTTTTATAAAAATTTTTGCTCATTCTTTAGTTATTTTTAGAACAGAAAATTTTATGATGTGACCATCTTCTAATCAATTGAGCACTTTTAAGTCATCTTCTTTGTATTAGTTAATCAATTTGAAGTCAATATGGGTCCTTTCTGTAATCATTTGTACAGTAGGTAATCATAGAGAACTTATATTTAACAGTCATCACCAATGACTAAATTGCGATTAAAAAGTGATGGTGTGAGAAAATATTGACCAGTAAATATTTTTAAAAGGGAGTTGTTGTTCAATATCACATTAAGCTAATTTCTTGAACATTCAATCCGCTATTTTGCAACTAACAAGTTTAAAGTTAACTTAGTTTACAAAAGGTTTACGGTTTCATCAACCATTAGGGATCATTAACAACCTCCTGTTGGGCGTAAATTTTAATTTCTAAAATTAGAGGAAGTAATTCACAAGTTACCAAACATGCCATCCAAAAGTTTCGCACTAAGCTTAAAGGTCATTAACAACCACTATGCGTCACGCTAAGGAAAACAACCTCTTCAAGGATAAAGATAGATCAAGTGTTGAGAAAAAAGAAAAACAAAAAAAGCTTTACAGGTATCCTGCTGCTAAATATTTAAAAACCTTATTGACAGGAGGCAGAACATACCAAAAGGTTTTTTCCTTTTTCATTTAAATCTCACGTAATCCCGACTTCATGCAACCTTGATATAATAAAAGTCTCTTTTTAAACCTATCTGCGATAAGAGGATTAATTTTTGTACATACACTGGCAGTCTCTCAACGCCTAAATAAAACAAATTCACTTGATATTACCTTTTTATACATAATCAATAGATTAAACTATTTAAAGAGAAAAATTTCAAACCCACAAAATTATATTTAGGCATAAAAGAGAAACAAACATTATTAAAGATTTATGGTCTAACATACACTGAATCTTGCCTCTATATGTTTGAATATTACTCAATATTTGCAGGTTATTTTTCAAAAGAGGCATTGTATTTTACAACATTAGCATTGAAAATTGTCTTAAATGAATTTATAATGATGTGTGCAAACAGTGTAAGACAAATTCTAGCTTGCATAGCTTGCAGATTTAGGCTTTAGTTTGACAAATGTAATAAAATAAACATATCTTTGCCTATTTATTTACGCTTATCTTCTTAAGTTGGCTGCAGAATAAGTAATGATAGGAATGTTTCAAGAATACATTCTTCCTTAGAGTAATATTCATTTAAAGACGAACAAATGCATTCCGGATGCAATGTACAAATTTTAACTGAACTTCAAGTATCCCTCAACCACCTATAATTTAACAGAATATTTTTACTTCAACATACTGACACCACCATTCGCACACAACTTCAACCATGATTTATTGAATACGGTAGCCACTCCTATCAAGTGAACCCATAAATTCTATCTTGTAAAAATCATTCTAACCCTTAATCACAGTTCCCCTCATTTGAAAATATAATCCCATCTTCAAGTCCTAGCTTACAAATATTCAATAACCAACATTCATTAGGATTCTTCTTTTGAAATCATTCATGTCCTCATCCGCATAAAAAGTATGTTTGAAAACATCCAGGGACTGTTCAGACGTGTCAACCATTTTTTCCCCTCCCATTCAATTTTTCATTTTCAAATATGTGATTAAAGTTTCTCACAAGTTGCAACCCATAAATTGATGATAAACAGACGGGGTGTAACGAAAAAAGAAAATCTGCACTCCACATGAGGTTGATCAAACGTATTGCGAATCGAAATTTTTTCGCTGTAAAATGAGAAATTTGGATGAAGAGGTGACACTGGTTTCATCCTTTTTACCGAGGATCAATATATTTTAACCTTCAAAGAAAAATATTCCCAAGGGGCACCTTCTTTCAAATCACGTATCGAACCGCTCAAACGATGTAAAATGTTGGAAAAAAGAAACACTTTCAACTCCATAAAATAGCAAATTTGGTAGTTTCTTCAGTAATAGCAACTGCAGACATGCTTGCAGGTTACTTTATGAGACAAGGTAGAAAAACTTTTTTCTTTTTCGTCCTCTTGCACAGCAAATTTCGTCAAAAAATGATGTTAAGAATTAAGAAGTTAATGGAACTCTTACAGATAACAGCAGGTTAAATGGTCTGGAAAATCGAGTGATAATTTATCAACATCACATTTGAAGTAGGTACTGCGGTTTTGTTAGTAAAGCAAGTTTCCATTAAAGATTGTAAGTTGAGATATTGTTTGTTTATAATATCCAGATTCATTAAACAAGTGCACTCGTAAGTTAACATTGCAAACTGTAATGACTAACTTCAGTCCAGTATTCAACATTCTGCACAACTGAATGCACAAAGAGAGATCTAACAAAGATATATTGACTTCGTCTCCATTTGGCTTATATGTAGTTTTTATCCCACGGGTACGGGTCTAAGTGGTCGTTTAAGCCTTTACGTACAGCAGCTACGGTATATGATTTATTTTAGTAGCATTCTTCAAATCTCTTGTTGGTGTACGGAATTGAAACACGAATTTCAGACAGAAAATAATCAATGGAATTGATCAAATTCCAGGTCTCATTTTTCATTATTTAAGAAAATTGATAAATTTGACATTGGAATGAAGGTTACATGCAAGTTAAATTAGTGTACTCACGTCAGTTGTATAGTGTTTTCTTCGTTTCTATTCAAATCATATTGTCTTTTTTGTTGTTTTGGATGGTTCATCATTTATTGCAATTTCTAAGGTTGTCAGAAAACTGCATATCATATAAAAGCAAACGCTAACCGCAAACCAAACTTCTATGACGTCAAACAGTTTCTTCAATCAAACGTTCCACCTACTGACATTTCAAATCCAATATAAAGCCCAGTTCACTGTATAACTTCCAAAAATCAAAAAATTCTCATTACAAACCTCCCTAGTTCCTTATTAAAGCTGAGTCCTCTGGTCAACATTCAAAATCCAACAAAATGTTTTACGACATATTAATGTACTTTAACTTAATCATAAAATCAAGATGACGCTATTTTACAACCTCAGAGAGTACACTTTTTTATTAAAGTAATTCCAACCCGATAATCCAATCCATAAAACATAAAATTCTCATAACTCAAATGATTGTTCAAAAAACACTTGCTAAAAAGCCGACCACCAGACGGAGCTTTTTGAGGTTCCTCCATTAATTTACCTACACGTAAATCAATTGATTTTTTTCTCTTCCCCATTTTATTTTTTTAAAAAAAAATCTTTAGCCAAGCCTTCATTTCGTTCCAAACGACGACCACATTTGGATTTGGTAAATAACACGTAATCAATTGCACAGAACGGCACAATTGCATGCCTCGTGTAAGACGAATCAGTGGGATCGTTAGTGCTATCAAAATGAGGTTCCAAACTTTGGAAGGAAGCAAGTGAATGTAGTAATTAAGAATAGATTTGATTGCTAAAGTTGAATTTTAATGATCTCTCTCATGGACAATAGAGACCAAAGAGCCATTTAAAAAAGGTAAGGCCATTTCATTATTGAAAATGTCAAAAGGCGAAACATTCACCGTAATAGCTTCTGGTTAATTTTTTTGAATATTTTAATGAAGAAAGAATAAGTCATTGAGAACTCAAATATCATTCTTCACATGTAAAATAGTTCAACGTGAACAACTCAGAGCATTAAAAAATATCAAAAACGGTGTAATTTTCTCGGCTTCAGCTAATCGGACATGAAAATCATATTTTCATCAGTAATTTGTCACACGTTTGGGGCTCATTTAGTAAAAAAAAAAAAAAAAACTACAGTTTTCAGCATTAATGTATATTCTCTTTGCAGACAACCATCATTCTTGAAAAAAAGGAAGCAAATTGGATTTTAATGTCGTCAGCACCAATATGACACATCACTCACTTACACCATAAGAAGCAGTTGATGGTCTACGGCGGTGAGCGTGCGCTTGTCGACGGGGGAGCCGCGGCAGATGCGGGCACAGAAGCCGCAACCGCCGTCTCCCTCATTCCCGTCATCACAGCGGGAGCAATTCTACTCATTGGCGTAGCCATCATAGTCGCCAACGTTTTGGTCATCGCAACATTAATAATGTCCCCAGGACAACGTGACGCAATGATATATTACATTTTATCCCTAGCGGTAGCCGATTTACTCTGCGGCATTTTAATCGTCCCACTATCTATTTACCCAGCGGTAACCCGTCGATGGGTATACGGTGAATTGGTTTGTCGTATCGAAGGATACTTAGAAGTGTGTCTTTGGAGTGTTACAATGTACACATTCATGTGGATCAGCGTGGACCGTTACTTAGCAGTGAAAAAACCTTTACGATACGATACTCTTCAAACAAAAACTCGGTGTCAGTGTTGGATGGTTTTTACATGGATTACAGCTGCCTTTCTTTGCTGTCCACCTTTGCTTGGTTTTTCTACGGCCAACTATTACGAAGCAGGAGCCATGTGTCTTCTGGAGTGGAGCAACATGCTCGCTTATTCGCTCACTTTAGCCGCCCTAGTCTTGGGACCGTCAATTATCACTGTGGTTTACACGCACATCTACATCTTCCATGCCATCCGAAAAGCCCGCCGGCCTCACATCAATCCTGCTGACAAGGAGCACGTTGCGGCAGTGATCGAAGTGGCTGCCGGTCCTTATCACCCAATGTCGATCACTCTCATCTGTGTCTTTTGGATGTCGTGGTTACCATGGTTAATACTTTGTGCGTACGAGATAATAATTGCTAGAGTTGATATTCCTTTGCTTCATTTTTGTCTTATGTGGTTGGGAGTGCTCAATTGTTTTTGGAAGACTTTGATTTATATAACGATGAATCCCGAGTTCAGATTTAGTCTTCGTTTCTTTTGTGAGTCCATTTGTTGTTGTGTTTTGAAATCCCCTAGACACCAGCAACCACAACATCAATTGGTTCAACAACCTATTATTACCACTAGGCAACGTTAAGATCTTTTAGTATTAGTAGGTTTGTCGTAACCAATCAATATTTAAACGTGTTGTAACTCATCAAAATAAGTGCCCTCCCCCTGGCGGCGTTCTTTGTTGTTACGTTTTCTTTTCATCTCGCAGTCCTCCATTAAAAATTTTATTGTAAATTTTTCTACTTTCCTTTAAAAAGTAAAGAGACATTACCCATTGACTTAAGTTGTTATAAATACTTAACGCTGAACGTTAAAAAATTCCGGCATTGTGGATCGTTCACCACTTACTGATCAAAGTTCTTTACCAAGGTCTTTTATGATATTCTTTCTTTCCTTCATTTTTTTTGTATACGTAATATCTTTGTAATACGATGCTCAACTCTCAAATCGATCCAAAATTTTAAATAATAATAAAAAATGAATAAATGAGCAATTCCTTGCGTGTCAAAGGCAATACTCACGCAAATCCGGCTTCATCACTCAAATGCGAGAACGGAAAACGATTTCTGTAGTACAGATTAGATATTGTGATAAAAGTGATAGAAGTAAGAAATGACGAATTGATTTCTAGTAATACAAAGCAGGAATAGAGTAAACATTTTTGGAATTATTCTGTATAAAATCTAGAATTGCTTGGATAATTTGTAATGTTGTTAGAGGGATATCAAAAGAAGTATCTGACTATATTTTAGACAGACGGTATTTTGCGCAGTCATGCTAAAATTATACAAGAAACCTGACGGACAAAAATTAGACCTAAATTTCGGCCTACTACAAAAAGTTGAATAATTTGGAACTTTCAAATACTACTCAATAACATTAAAAGCAATATAATTGAATGAAACTACTTGGAGCAAATATAGATTCATAGCGGTTAACTTGATCATCCGTTAAAACAAAGCGATACTTATCCGGCAGTAATCAATAATATCGACCTTTTGATTCAAACGAATCCCAAATACATTGGTATCAAGAGTGTGGGGATTTCCTCACTTTCTTAAGAGCTTTTTTTTTGCCTTTTAAGAACCTCAAGACCTACACAATAACAAAAATCAATATTTCTGCATAGTTAACTAATATAAGACACGCTCAACACCTAATATCAAAGTGCTAAGTAAGCTAAAATCCATTTTATGAATCCAGCTCAAATGGAGGCTTCTATATACCACTTATATATCCTTCAAAGAAAAAAAATTAGAACCTCTCGACACCATACCGCATAAAGCTGAATGTAGGACAATGGGAAATAACTGTGTCTAAGCTTACAGTCGCTCAATTACTGCTACCAGCACCAAAAAATTATATTCTCTAAGTTTAATATCAGTATTTACGGAAACTATCTTAAAATGTTAAATTATAATGCACCTGAACCTAGAGTTAACTCAATAACTGTTCGTTTATAAGAAGCTGCGGATCTCCTTACTCCCAAATTTAATTTTATGAGATGACGTTTTAACGCTTAATAAATTTGTAGTTTAGAAATTGCGTCTCTATGACGCATTTGCTGCGTTTATTTAGTCAATAAGGTTAAGGTTAATATTACCCTGATCCCTGCACTAATGAAAAATTTAGCTTTTACTGCAAAGGTATTTGTTTTTAAATGATTACGAATGAAAAACGACTCCACTCTCAAATTTGGTGTCAACACTGCCTAATCTAACAAATGCACAAATGAATAATTTTTTTCTTACAAAACCTCTAAATACCTGCTTCCAATGTTTCATAATAGTAAACTAACAAGTCATTTCATGCTTCAATTATAGAGAAATTACAGTTGTTTTAAACCTATCACTTAAAAAATTTCAAACATGCTTGAACACTCAAAAATTAAAGTAAAGCGACAAAGACATCCAATTTTGTGTATAAGCACTAATTAAAATTGAAACCAATTTAAAATCTAAATCCCTGCAATGTGCTGCAACAAATGAGTGTAATAAAAGGCGAATACGCTGCAATTTTGTGATATAAATAACCGCTGGTCTTTTGTCTCAGGTACAATGTTCTATCTCCACAAAGTATTAGCTAAGTAAAAGCCATGTTTTAATAAATATACATCTCACAGGATTGCCCAATTCCTCATAGCCACTGTTTTCCCCTTTTAGAATAACAAAATTGTAAAAAAAAAAAAGTCAATAAACACCTAGAAAAAGAGGAAAGGGAGCAAGAGAAAACGAATATTATTGTAGAAGCAGCCAGGCGTGATGTAATGCCTTTCTTTTCTTATCTCAACTTGTGATTAAGAAATGGTTGTTGGATTTTCAATTTGTTCCGTCCTTTGAAACTGTCCAAACCACAGAATGGGTGGATTTTTATACATTTGTTTTACCTCGAATTCACCCTTAGTGATGGATGGAATTAAATGTTACAGGAAACAGAAAAGAAACAAAAGTAATTTAGCACGTTGGCATTTTAGAAACAGGTTCTCTCTGCTTTGATTTCCTCTTTTTCCATTCTGACGTGTTTCAATAAGATGTTTTATCAAATACGGTTTTAAATAAAGCATGGGTCAGGAACATGATGTATTTTTCAAATAAATATGACACATCTGAAGAAAAAAACAATAATGCTTTTTATATGTCTATGTACTGTTTGTCATTTGTATTCAATATTTGCTGGCAGTCCAATTACTTTAGACATTTTTGGACATTAAAAATTGTTATTTACTGATATAGTTGTCTTTTATATTTCTATCTTAATCAACCAGTAGTTAATCTTTTATCTGATTACTTAATTTGATGACCTTTTGATTAGATTGCCATTGAAAATGGACGAGTACTAAGCTCAGAATTAGCCTTTGACTCATTGTGTCTCTTTATTTAAAGCAGCTTCAAAGCACAATAGTATAGTAGGGCTTTGTTACTAGGCAAAAAAAATTTTACCTTTAAAATCCTTATAAGTAGTAACATTTTTACAATAAGACATCATTTGTCACACGTTACATTACAACCTTCAATTTGTTTTAAAGGAATCTACACTGAAACATTAAGTCATTAATGAACTCAGCTTTGACTCAACTGATCGTCACACCCAGGTTTTTAAAGACCGACTTCCTACACGAGAATTCAAATAATTTGAAAATTAACAAGGCACGGTTAATATGCAACCTTTTGGTTTGCTATGAATCAAACGTCCATTTCCAAAAAATGTCAACTTATGACGACATCAATATTCTCTTTTTCACTAACATTCGAAATCAGTTGAACTAATTGGATAAAGGTGAAGCTACTACCAAAAATAGAAACCGGATATCAATGAACATCAGGAACAAAGGGCAACACAAATCACATAAAGAATGATTAATGATCACAAATAAATATAAACTGGCAAGCTCGGCAAATTCAATAAATGCATTACCTGAAAGATGCGATGCTATATCTAATTGAATTGTTGATAACATTATCAACTGACATGAATTTAATGAGATTATTGATTTGCTGCGGCTACATAAAAATTACTAGAGAGTATCAAATATCTAGAAATGATATTCAATACGGCGATAATTTCAAATAGTATGCATAGTGTGTATGCCTGTTCTACCAAATTGTAACACGCTATTAAAAAGATTAAAATCCAAAATGATGTTTGAGGCAATACCCACAGTTTGCTCTCTTAGATAAACATACCAATTAGTTTTTTCGGTTTAGTGCTTATCTTCCAGTTTGAAATTAAAACAACTATTATTTTTACCTTACGTTCAACAAATCTTAACACTACCATTTTAAAGAAAACAATGCTTACCTCAAACCTGTTCTTTTTTTCTTTCAAACTTGGGTTACATAAGGGGAAATCGACGCCAGCAGGCAAGTTTCTTTCCATCCCTTGCTGTGTCAATCACGTGGCTATGAAGCATGTGCGAAACTTAAACAAGTGTCAAAAGTCCAACAAGGAGCTATATAACATTTTGCTTTAAGTAAAGAAAGAATAGGGCAGAAACTTTTCCATGTACAAGTATATTCAATTTATCTTACAAGAAAGAGGACTTGCAATACTGGGTCACAACTGTTTGTACCATCCTATATAAACCCATCCAATAAATCTACTTTGGGGTAAAGTTGAAGCTACCTTTAAAAGGGTCTGTAGAGGTTATGGATAATAATAGATAAACGTAATCGTTGTTTATGAGATATTACATACCATTTCTATTATCTAATCACAATTAGATAGAAAATCACAATTAGATTAGGAAATTACCGGATAAAGCACTTGAAATTAACGTGCGTTACTTTCAGAGCGGATACATTACGATATCAAATCCCATAATTGATAACTAAGTACTATTAAATTATTGCAACTATACGAAAAAACTATTTTGAAAAATTGATATTTGTACTCTCTAGAGAGTACAAATTCATTCTAGAGAGTACAAATATCAATTTTTTTATGAAAAATTACCGTGAATTTCAAATTTCACAGAAATATTAAACTTGAAAAGGAAGTGTTTAAAAAAATTGTCAAGGTCAAGTGTTATGTAATATTTTTAAAAAATCAATTTCTTTCACTAAAAATAACCACACACGGCAATTTTGTTCCCCCAAGTATAAATAGCACAGTAAAAACTTACGTGTTCCGCGAAGATAATTAAGGCTTTGAACTTAGGCGCTATATCGAAAATGAAGCCGGTGTTGCTCCAGAAACCTTCGATGTTTCCTTCATTTCCAGTGTAGAAGAAAATTGGTCCTTTACCTTTGGACCACCATGTATCTATAATTGAAATCAAATCAATACCTAAGTCTTTTAATTCAATTATTTTATTAATTGGTGCCTCACCGTTAATGAGATAACGTTGCTTGTAAGTTTTGTTTCCGAACGCTACAAAATTAAAATGATCGACATGCTGATTAAAATACACTTCTTTGTAACTGGTCCCTTCCGAATGACTGTTTGTCAGAACTGTCACAATTACAATGCATAAAATGCCCAAAGTTTCATTCAACTTCATTTTGGCCGGATCTATTCGTGCTTTATGTCTTGTGATGGTTTAAATCTTGTGATTGTTATCACGTGCGATTGCAACTGCGTCATTCGAATTAGTCATGCAAAACAAAAAAATAAAAATGTAAAGTCAAATAAAAATATTTTAGCACTAATTAGAAAGGTAAAAGAACTAAACGAGAAATAACCCTGAACTTCACTTGCACATGGTCCAGGATTGGCTATTCAGCTTTCTGAAAGGTAAATATGACGTACATTCGCATTTCATGGGAAGTGATGTATTATTTTATTCAGCCAATAGTCGGAAGTGCGCGAGTTTTAAATACCATGTGGCTTAGAGGGAAGCGGCATGAAACTACTAATGTTTTACTTACCTTTATCTTTAGGTTTGTGATCATCTGACAACAGAATTGTGATTAACGTTACTCATCACAAAGCGTTATTATGTCAGATTGTAAAGGAAAAAAATAAAAATTGTAAATTTAAAAAAAAAATAAAAAACGGAACTACCAGCCACATCAAAGTTTACTCCGCTCAAACTGCTTTTCAATTTCAATGTCAACTTTGCGAAAAGGGCTGCACGAACTCGAGCTTCCCGCCATCTTCCGGTGAAAAAAGAACAACTAGCGCCACTACAATTTGCATATCTCCGTACAGTAGGTCAGTAAGTCAACTAATTCACGGTTTTAAATTCAATTTCGTCAGCCCCTTTTTTAGGAAAAGGTTGCAGCCTTGTGTTATGTAATTTCTATGACAATCAAAAGTGTACTGGAATGTGACTGTCTTATGGGTTCGAGAGTAAAGAACTTAGTGGTCCTGGTGACGACATTTTGAAGCGCTCACATTTCAGGTTGGTAAATTTTTAAGGTGTTAATTTTTTTGCATTACAATTGATAAGTAACATTATGAATTGTAAATTTTTATTGATTGAAAAATTATTTACCAAAATATTTCCTTTTACACAGCAATTTTACTCAAGTGTG
>JAQGAS010000765.1:0-34347 GCA_034686365.1 Pachymerium ferrugineum | reverse complement strand
TCTTCTACAATTGGAAACTTTTTATCGTTCTCCAATTGAGTTTCTTTAATTACAGTTAACGAATCGTTAATCCCAAGTGATTTTTCGGCTGCTAATTGCAGAGTTTCCTCTACAATTGGAAACTTTTTATCGTCTTCCAATTGAGTTTCTTTAATCACAGTTGGGGAATGACTCACAAAAGAATTTGCATCAATACATGTTTCATCAACTGGACTAAAATTTTTTAATTGTGTCTCCTTTATAATAGTCGGAGATGCAATTAAATTCAAATTTGTAGCTTCGAATTGAGTCTCTTCGACTAAAATATTCTTGTGGTTACTTATTTTTTTGGACGGGTGTTTAGAATTTGGTGAAATTGTCTCAACGGAATGCCTTTTTAATGGTTTCGTACGTGAAAAATTTTCATTTCTTTTGTCTTTGAATGAAATACGTTTCCGGGTATTTTTTTCTTTGGGTAAAATTGGGTTGTTACCGAATAGTTTACGAACAACGGCTTCTGGGGTTACGGAAATTATGTCGTCGTTTTCTTCGAGTGCGGGTGGTAATTTCAGTGGGGAAATTTTACATGACGGGTTTACAGGCGTAAGACTCAGAAGTTTTGTTAATTTTCGTTGTTTTTCGTTTTCTTTTGGTTGGTGTTTGCTCTTTTGGTCCACGACGGTAAAGAGGTGAGGTTGATTTGATGACGTTTTCGGCAATTTCTGTAGGAATAAAAACGTGAAATATTCAGCTGTTTGTGTGTTTGAAAAGAAAAGGAACTCATACTTGAAAAAACGCCGATATTTTTGGTTGGGCCATTGGATTTATGTGCTGAGAACGCATACACAAGAGCAAAGTTAAAATTCGGTGAATTGCAATCCGAATTACACTCTTACTCTTTTACTTTCAAGCCATAAATTCATTGCTTTTACGAACTTTCCCGCAAACGCACTGAACAACCCGCCATTTCTGAATTATCAAATAGTTTGTGTACTATTGCATGACGTAACGGGATTTCTCAAAAATTAAATAAAAATCATTTTTTCTGACGTCAAATTGTAATATAGCTCTTTGATATCGTCATTAAACTTTTAATTTTTGCATAAGAATAATTCAACGCTACGCTTTCTTTCCAAAAGAAAATATTAGTCAGTTAATTTAAAATTAACCCTTTGTATTCAGAAATCAAGTTTAGTGACGTCACAAAATTTCCTTTTCATTAAGCGAAAGTGTCGCATTCATTACGGCAGAGCACGCTCCATGATATTTACTAGGACGCCATATTGGGAAAGCTTAGGCTGGAGCATGATAGCAAGCAGCGCTGTAACTACAGTGTAGTTCTTTAATATACAAATTTAGTAAATAACCTAACGATAACGGAAACAACAAACTTCCTTTCTCATTTTTTATTGTAAAGGTAAGAAATAAGAGGAATCGTGCGCAAATCCAAACATCGGTTGTCACGCGATCAAAATTCCAAACTAGAAATGTACGACTATAAACAATTTGCTTCTTACCATTTAAATAAAAAGCAAAAAAAGGAAACAAAAAAAAGTTAAGTAAAGTTTAAAGTTTGGTCAAAGAAGCGCCGTTTTACACATTTTGGTTATGACGCATTAACAGAAAGATGACCAAAAATAAAAAGAACGATACACGCCATATTGGAATTTAATAAGCAAAAGATACTGAGGAATGAAGAGATAAAATGTGGAAATAAAGTGAAATTCATAAAGGATATGCGAAAATTATTGAGTAGGTGTGCAGTCCACTTTTTTACAACCAGAGATGTTGATAAGATTTTTCGAATGTTTACGACGCTTCGGAGCGCTATTGAAATTCCACGCCAGGAATTACTGAAAAAAAAAATTATATTTTTAAAAATTTTTTTTACATTTGCAGATATTAGTCATGGATAGAGAAGAAATTGTGGAGATTATTGAAAATCAAAATAATCTGGTTTTATCGCAACAAGGAATTTTTGATATAACAGGTAAAAATAACTAGATGTACAAAACAGTCAGAATTAACTTTGCCTTATAATTAATACTATTATTTTTTTACTATTAAATAGATGAAACCAGGCTTGAATTACATCAACATCAAGATTTTGTTACAAGGCAGAATGAATCAGTTGTAATAGAAGACCACCAGATAGAAGAAACAACAGTAAAATATTCGTTTCCTGTGACAAAAATTTAAATTGTAATATCCTTTTATCGCCAGGTCATTGATACGACACCCTCAGTAATGGAAATCCATTGCAGTCCAAGTCCACACACCGTGCCAGAAATGATAACAAACACTCAAGAAGTAACGACTAACGAAGAAGTTGTTTTAATATTTGACGACGTAGGAATCTCGGACGAAACTTATAACAGAATACAAGAAGTCACTTCATTACCCGAAACAATCCAATACACAAACCCTACATCAACAACAGAAACCGAACTACAAGTCGTTCCTGGAAATACTTTCCCGTCACACGTTACATCACCCGACGGCCAACAATTAGTCGTCCTTCCAATGGACGCACAACAAGTTCCCGTATTCACTACAGAAGATGACACGTCAAATCAAGTAACTTGGCAATCTGTAGATGACGTGATAAATAAAGACGATCCATCAAATACGGAACGAGTAATGGCATTTGATAGCCGAACTGGTGAACTTGTTGACATAGAGAACCTTCAAAATGAAGACGGACATGTGACTTACATCGTCCATGAAGAAAATGAAGAAGAAGGCACATCTTATCGAATACTCACTGATGAGCAATTAAGTCAAATTCAAGAACCAGAAACAACCTATGAAGTTGTACAACAATCAAAAGAAAACAATCATATAGAAGAAAAAATTTCCGAAGTGACTTACATCGAAACCCCAGAACAAGATATGCAAACGGAAGAGCCACCTGAGCTACAAGTTGACAATAAGCATACACCGCAAGTCATTGATCTCGGTACTGCGATGCCTCTTATATCTCCGGACAATATGCAAGCACTATTGCAGATTTTACAAGCATTTCCGGTAGGGAGTGAAGGCCAAACTCTTCAAGTTGTATTGCAAGGAAATTCAGAAGAACAACAAATATTCCAATTGGCAGATGCTGGAATTCACGGAGGACAGATGGCGACGGCAACTGAGAATGAGGTAGTGCATTTAGTACAAATGGTAGAAGGAACAGGGCAAAACATCCCGATAATAAAGCGACCAACAATAGACACTGCTGTGCAAGCAACACCTGAACAAAGTGACAAGAATAATCTAGAACCGTGGCGGAAATTACCTTACATTCCAAAACGGCGGACACTGAAAAAAAATCCATCTCGAACTACTCCCGCTCAGAACTTATCCTACGTTTCAGATTGGGAAGATTCGACATTCGCTGGAGAAGGATATTACGCTGTGACTGATTGCCCCTCAGAAGATGGGTACAGCACAGGACAAGAAGTGACAACTGGTGTTGAAGTTCCTAAATCTGATTTCATGGAAGACCATTTGGAGTTGCAGTCGGAAGGGAAGAGTTTATTATCGTCAACTTTAGATGAGTCAACAGTCGAATCGCCTTTCCAAAGAAAAAACACAGGAGGAGGAATTTCCGGAGTTCGACCTGTAGGAACGTTGATTGATTTACCAGAATCTGTAACGAATTTTACTAATGTGACACTTACAGCGAAGACTTACGAACAAGTTAAAATGGAAGGGAAGAACTTGGCTGAAGTTTCCTACGATGAATCAGATCCATTAAGTCGTCCTCCTAGGTACACACGAGGTATGCGCACACTTCCCAGAAGAACGATTCACAGATGTGGTCACTGCGAATATGAATCAAGAGATAAATTAATGGTTGCACAACACTGCCGTTCAGAACACGAAGGCGAGAGTGTTCGCATACTAACTCTTGTCCCTGAATGTAGTAGACGTCAATGCCCTTACTGTAAAAAATGGTTCAATTACGCTGAGTTTTTCCAACACATGAGGTTTTCACATAATGATGTACACCCGTTTAAATGCTTTTACTGCGACTTTCAAGGGAGAGACAGAAATCAAGTAAAGCACCACATATGCAAAAAGCATGGCAAACCTCCTCGTATTATTAACTTAATGCGAGAAGCGGAGGGAGCAGAAAGCCGGAAGAAAACTATGTCGGAAGGCGAGGAGTCTATTTACGAATACGTTACCGAAGATGAAGATGAAGAAATATGGGAAGATGGAATGGATCGTAAAACCCTCGCTTGTCCTGAATGTAAAAAGACATTTAAATCTTTGAAATACTTAAAAACTCACATAAAGATGCACCGACCCAATCGATTCCAGTGTGGGTATTGCGATTACATAGCTACACTTGAACATCAGATTTTGAAACACAGTTTACGGAAGCACGGCACAGCTGAACCTAGAGTTGTTTCGAAAGAAATTGGGCCTGAAAAGAATCCTCTTATTTCTCGGGACATTGATTCCGTTGTTCGCCATGTCTTTTCCATGTCTTTACGTCAACCAAAAGACGATGATCCAATGACATGGGCTCGCAAATGGACTTGTCCCCATTGCGATTACACCTGTCAATTTGGGGCGTCATTCCGAAGACATATTCGTATGCATGCGAATTTGTTGCCTTATAAGTGCAATTATTGTAGTTTCAAAGGTAGAGAAAAGTATTACGTACGTCGCCACATTGCTCGGATGCATCGTGGGTTGCCGGAAATAGT
The DNA here is from genome assembly GCA_034686365.1 of Pachymerium ferrugineum. Classification (NCBI taxonomy): domain Eukaryota; kingdom Metazoa; phylum Arthropoda; class Chilopoda; order Geophilomorpha; family Geophilidae; genus Pachymerium; species Pachymerium ferrugineum. The sequence continues at coordinate 29,659 of JAQGAS010000765.1, read as the reverse complement.
TGTGGAGAACACAGCAGAAAATCGGGCGGGAGATACGAGTTCGGATGAAGATTATCAAGAAAAAGGTTTGAGGAGGCGACGTAAACGGAGGGTTAAGAATGTGTTGAAGGCTGTGGTCCCCGTAGCAACACCAACACCACCCAACGTGCACATAGTGGTTAAAAAAGAAACCGGAAATGCAAGTGAAGAGGAAATGGATTATGAGAAAATGGAAAACGGAATGGAAAAGGGTTCATTTGGCTGTGTGTATTGTGATTTTTCGGCTGCGGATCGGTCCAAAGTTCGTGTTCATGTTTTATCCGAACATCCGTCGATGCCGTTTTGTGTGGTGGAAGACGTTAAAGAAAATGTGCGGACTTTCCCTTGTCCTATTTGTCAGCAGTTATTGATTGTAGGGGATGAAGATGGGTTGAGGGAACACTTTTACATTCATTACGATTACAAGCCATTCGCTTGTAGTTTATGTCATCTCACTGCTCATTCCAAAGAAATGCTACAAGCACACGGGACCATGGAACACGGAGGCGAGATTGAGATTGTTCCAGCCAAAGACGAATTTCCGCCCGACGGCTTAGAAGAAACAATTTTACAATTTCTACGACAAGACGTAGAAGTAACACCACCAGAGGTCGATGAGAATGAGTCGGTGCACCAACAAGAACAACATCAACAAATCCGTCCAATAAAACCAATTCGTACAACTTCCCGAAGGTTTGAGTGTCCAATTTGCCGATGTACAACAAACAGACACGCAGCCACTGTACGACGTCACTTATACAGCCATTTTGATTTCAAACCATACGTATGCGACTATTGCGGTTTCCGCACTTTCTCGGACAATGATGTACGTCAACATATAGCAACGAGTCATGGTAAAGTCCTTCCAAAGGTATCCATCTCTGACGAACGAACCCCACCCGAACTAGAAGCGTTATTGACGAGTGTTAACGAACAACTCTCAAATGGCAATTCAAAATTTCCCGCTGCCTCAGACCCGACGTCATTAGTTACAGAAGAAGGCAAACGTTGGCACGATATTCTAGCACGGGGAGTATGTCCCTGGTGCGAAGAATTCGTGGGACATTTTCGGCCAACTGCCTACAGACATTTGAAAACTCATTTTCAATGTAAACCCTACAGGTGTGGGCATTGTACATACCAAGGATCAGAGAGGAATGAAATAAAATCGCATAGTTTACTGACACATCCAAATGATGACGTGTCTGTTGTTGGTCCCTCCATTAAAATGGCTGAGATTGAGGAGGGGCTACGAAGGTATTTGCAAAGTCATCCTCAAGTGTTGGAGAGAACGAGAATTGGTGGAGTCGAGTCTGAAAGCGCCGTAATACAGTTGGAAAACGAAACCAAAACTCCTGAACAAGCTGCCGACTTGCCTACGGTTGAAAAACTCGGCAAAACGACTGCAAATGAAACAGTAAAAAATACAATTGAAGTTCCTGTAGAATTATTAGAGGATGTTTGTTACCTTCTGCAATTATCCTGTCTGCCACAGGACATTCCCTTAACAAGGCGAAAACTTGTTTGGCATCGTTGCGAACGATGCAAACAAAAGTTTTTGAAGGCTAGTTCATTGAGGGAACATGTTATGACTGAACATCCTGCTGAAGTGACAACTTACTTGTGTTGTTATTGTAATTATTGGAATTTGAACAAATCGTTTGTGCGTAATCATATACAGAGTACACACCCTGGAAGGAGAGTATTAGTGAAGGAAAAACTATATGAACGAAAAGAAGAGTCAGTGGAAGAAGTAGTAGTTGGGGGTAAAAAGAGTCGTGTTGAAGATAATAGTTTGACATTGGTTGAAACAACTGTTGGAGAGTTGCCAGCAAAAAGAAAGAGGGGAAGGCCATCAAAGTTGGGTTCTGAACTGTTTACCGATGGTGAGACCAAAGAGATAAATGTTGTTGTTAGGGTGGATGGCAAAAGAGGTAGACAGAGAAGGGCTGCGTCAGGAGAATTAGTGGAGGGAATTGATGAAAGAGAGGTTGATTTCAGTGATTTGGAAGAGTGTAATGAAAATTTACCGAAAGTTTTACATGTTTTGACTTTGCCATAATTTGTTTCATTTTTAAAATGAAAGTGTAAAATATTTGGTTTAAAGCTTTGTTTTTGTATTGGAAGCGCGCAAGTTTGATGCTTTCTAGTTTTGTATGATAAGATATGAAAAATAAAAGTATTTTGAAATGTTTCATAAAGAATGGTTTTCTAATAATTTCAGGCTTATTACGTATATATAAAACATCCAAACTTAACCAGTAACTTAATTTTCGCTATATTTTGTGAATTAAATTTGGAAAAGTACCGCATTAAAAAACCCAATTCATGACTTTGTCAGAACGTTATAGTATTCAGCCATAAATTTGGTTAATAAAATGGAGCAACTAAATTTTAATAGAATAGAAGAAAATTGTTAAAAAAAACTTAAATTTTATAACAGACTCAAATTAATACTAAGTATATTTCAGTGAATACCTTGTCCATGCAATTATTTGCATCTCCACTTCATTTATTTCAAACTAATTCGATACATTCTTTTTCTTCTGTTTTTGCATTTTATCATGAAGGAGGCGTTTTTTCTTCAAGTTTTCAACCTACAAAGGATAAGAAATATTTTAGAGTTAATAAGCACTAAGTTTAACATGGTTGTTTACCTCTCTAGTCTTCCTTTTCTTAATCTTCATTATTTTATTATACAGTTGTCGCTTTCTTTTGGGAATCATCATAACAGCAAGTCGTTTCTCCTCAGCTTTTTGTCGTCTGTCCATTTCATCCGCATCAATTATTTCCATCTTACCCGGTGTGACAACACCCAATTCTTCCTCATTCTTTTCATTATCATCATCTAATTTCCTCTTAACAGCTTTCGTTTTCTTTGTTTCTTCTTTTTCTTCATCACTTTCATCCAACGCTTCTTCGTCTCCCTTATCTTCATCGTCCTCAACATCCTCATTTTCAAATGTTTCCTCTATAAAAACAAGAATAAAGTCAACCAAAAATCGTTCCATAACTTTGCATAGTGATTACCTATGTCACTGTCAACATCGGCAACTCTTCTTTCAGGTGGAATGTAATCATCTTCACCTTCTTGCACAAACGGTGATAAATGCGGCGGAAGTATTTGTCCAGGAAAATAATCTGCTGGTGGCAATAATTTCCGTTCGTTTATACAATCGAAAACCCATTGCGGTTGAACATAATATCTAAACATTAAACAAGGGCATAATAAATAAAATCTCAGGCAACGTTTAATATCTATTAAACCTGTTAATATATTTCTTTCCTTGCACTTCTGGTCTATCAACTATCTGGTGCGTAATGGTTTCATCTGTCTCTTGGTAAGTAGACCCAGGGCATATACCTGATTCCCACGACACTTGGCCACCAACACTTCGAATGGCAACAGTAAAAGGTTCGTGGGGAACTTCACGATTTAAAAAAAATCGTAGCCCATCAAATAATTTTTGTTGTTTCGTTACTTTCATTTGTTCTTTTCTCAATTCTTCAATTGCGTCCGCATCGTCACACTAAATAAATTAAATATTGAACGTACACTTAAACTAAAGACTAAATTTCATTTACAAACCAATAAAAATTCATCGATTTTAGGTTCTTCTTCAGCATTATCCGGAGTCAATTTTTTTAATCCTTGACTCAGCGAGGCAATTGTCTAAATTACAACAACGGCAAAATTTACTACTGGTACACCAGATAGAATGTATAAATTTTAAACCTCATAGTACTGGCCATGAAACTGCGATTTGGGATCTGGTTTGAAACCTGATAAAACAGGTGGATATTTTAAATTAAGAGAATGAAATAATTTGAAGTTAACAAATCCTAGTAAAGTCGTATAGAAATGGGTGTAAGTTGACATAATTTTAAAATCAACACGATCTGGATTCTGCAAAATTAATTACAAGCAAATAAATTTTTTAAGCCATGAAAATTTCTTAGCGTAAAAAAATACCGAAAATCCAAACTTATGTGGCACAACCCAAGTAATTTTCTGGTCATGAATTTCAGCTTGGAAATAATAACCTTTGATAGATATAAACACCTGCAAATAAATTAATAAAAGTTAAAAGAAGATCAAATCGATTGTGTTTTTTAACGGGGGTTAATAAACCTTTCTTAGTGATCGCGATTCAATCACGTAATGTAAAAATTCAACCGTAAGTCTTCTACAAAGGTGTACCATCGGTGCGAAAACTACTTTCGCATTGGGAAACGTTGCAAATAAAAAGCACATTGAAAGTGCATCGTCTACATCACGTAAGGCATCAACAAACGTCGGATAACTGAAATAAAATATTAATTAATTATCAATAATTTGAAAAATAAAAACTTAATTTTTAAATTTAACCGTTCTTTAACGATGTGATCGAGTTTGAAAATTGGGCGATGACCACTTAAAAGTCGACGTACGTGACCTTTTTCCCGTTGTCCTTGAGCACTTCGCAATTTTCGAAGGAATACCTTAAATAATCAAACTGGCATTATTGTCCCTTGTTTTTGTGTGAAAATGATATCTTACTTTGTATTCACGAAATTTTCGAATAATAGGTTCGTGGCTTAGAAACTGTATATCTTTAAGAAAGTAGTAAGTTTTAGGTTGGCTATTTCCCTTGTTCACTTTCTTCAAATTTTTGGGTTCTTGGGGATAAATTCCCTTCAAAATGCACAGTCGTCTAGCGAAATGAATTTCCAAGGTTATATTAAAATTTTTAAGAATGCTAAAACAACCTCATATATTACCTGAAATCTTTCAAACTGAGCTGCAGTCGAGTCATAGCCTGTTTACGGCTTATAAAGCTTGTGGCCGCACCACTTGTGCCCTAAAAGTTTAAATGTAGAAGTAGATTCGTATAAGTACAACATTAATTAAAATTTGCAACTGTCACTAATACCTTTTTCTTCTCTTTAACCATGTTTAAATATGTCTTAATAATATACCATGCGGTCGGACGACTCCACGTTTTCCTGAAGTAGGGCAATTTCTTGCCACCAGGGTTTCCGGTTTCGTCATTTTGCCAGTCACATGCTTGTTACGTCAAGGCAATGTTTTATGGTTAGGCCGCGGTTTATTTAAAAACAACTGAATAAGTTAACTGATATTAAAAATCACGTTCTCGAATTAGTTAAGAAGCTTTACGGTGTTGTCTTTATTGCACATTTACGTATTTTAAATCTAAGGTTTTCATGCAGTATTACAATTATTATTCTAAATTTCTAGTACATGTCACAAACGCAGAACTTGTGACTTCGGGTCGAATTAATATTGAAAGACCAAGCAATAGTATGAAGCACCAGGCGTAAAAAAACTCACAAGAATTTTAGAGAATCAATAAAATGAAAAAATTTCAGTTATAAGAGATATTACACTCTTAAAAATAATTTATTCCATATTATTGTTAACGTAATATATTTTAAAAAACTCACTCTAATAATGCATACAAGTTAATTCAGCGGAATAAATGAAAAAGTCAATAAATAGTGAATATTTTAAATTTACAAATTGATGTTGCTCATGCTTTATTCATAAAATTGATGACTTGGATTATAATGGGTCAGCTTACTAATTCATTTTATAATTGAGTAAACAGACAATAATTAGAAGTTAAAATGCTCTTCAGAAAATTATTATAAAACAGGAAGATTCCCTCATATACCTCTTCGACCCATTTAAAGGGTATGGGGATGTTACCAAATGAACTAAAGCTTTTGTGAAAGATAAAATACCAAATAATTAGAGAAATTAAGCAAAAAATATTTCAATTAGTTTAAAATAAAAAAAAAAAAGATGAAAATATATAGTGAAATACAAAATGTCTAGATCCACTATACTTTGACCAAGCCAACTTTTCTTGCAGGTGTTACTATTTTATAGACCATTAACATTTTGATACTCTTATCCTTTTTAAACTACATGAATGTATCCTATTCGTCTATTGAGTTTAGAAATCGAACAAATAGATGGCTTATTAACTACGTCTAACATATAAAAGAACCTATTAATCTACACGCCATCAAGAAAATAGATTTTGAAAAAATACTTTACATATTCTTCATTCATACACACTAGAATTCTTACTACAAACATGCGCAGGCGCACTATTCATTCTTCAAACCCTCAAAAAAACACTAAATTAACATTGCAAACTAAACAACAAGATATTCACAAATAACGGTTCTAAAAATTTCATCACTTTATGCCTAAAGTCAATCCGGAAGACAAAATAATCCTTTTTCATGTCATACAAGGAGTATTAGGCACATCCTTACCAAAATGAGCACTTCTCACTATCCCTATTCATGGGGCCTGGTTGACAGTTGAACACTTTTGAAAATTCCTTAAAATTCGAAAGCGGACCCTGAACTCTATTAGAAAAATATTTTTACGAAAATTCACTTCTAAAATAATGGTCATAACCTGAATTTCGATGGGCTATGTACTTCATTCACCGAGTACATATCTGGATTAAGTCCACACCAAGTCTAAACACATTAAAAATAATTAATTAATTATGATGTAATTAGCAGATTTATACCTCATTGCGTCAGACATGACCTACATTCTCTCAAAAATGAGTTCTACCTATTCCCTTAATTCTCTTTACTTTTAATGACTACCCTATAAATCACTTCTGACAACCAACAAGGCGGACAGTAATTCAATAACTTACAACTGCATGACTAATAAAAAATAATTGATTATGAGAGAATTTTTCTAAACCAGGTAATTTTCCTTCTTCATCATTTTCCTTAACCCATTGTTGATACGCCTATAAACAAAATTAAAATTTGAAAAATTTATATATAAATTAATAAATTTTCCACTTGCTCTATAAGAAATTTCTAATCCAATGTTGTCATTCACATTTTCACCAACAGTCAATTCACCATCTACCTACGTGTGTAAGAGGATGTAAGAATACAAAATTCAATAGATAAATATTTTTAAAGTTTTACGCATGTATAACTATCTTTCGGACAATATGTATTATATTGTTTAACAAAGCATCTTTGCTGATTTACATATATGTTTTGAGCTTGGTCAGACAACCAGGGCTTGAGTATTCCGTTTTTATCGAACTGAAAACCTATAAAAAAGTAATTATGTAAAACTTTGTCACACTTTAATACGGTGAACTTCAATTTTCTTACCACCTCTGAGAAAAGCGTGACTTATTTCATGACCAGTTAAAGCGCCGAAACTTCCGTAATTTAGAGATCTTAATTGTAATGAAAAGTGTAAATGTTTTGAACCATAATGCAGTATATATTCTCAGTGCTTACTGCAGTCTATCACCGCTGTATATTGGTGGTTGGAAGATTGTTGGTGTGAAAACTTAAAAAGGGATAAAATGGAGTTTTAACGGAACTCGTAAGATTCCATTATACTTACAAACTGAGTTTGTTTGATAGTTATAAAGCGCGGTCACTAATTCTTCTGAATACAATCTAATATTAGCAAGAATTTAGATTTCATTTAGAATTTTTTTTCTACGCTTAGATACTCACAAGTCTTTCCTTATAGGTAGTCTTAAACTTTGAAGGTTTTCTCGCCTGGAACGCTCATGATGAAATAGAACATTTGTCATATGGCTGTCAGTAAGTCGTTTCTAAAAAAATTATTGCACACTTTGAACTAATCTTAACTCTTTTGGTAATTGAAAACATATTTTAACTTCATATCTCTCCAAACTTAATTAAGAAATTCAGCTATTCAGGTTGTAAACATCTGCAGGATTGGTCCCCAGGGATATAATTAGCATTAAAAGAAAGTGTGCTAAACAGTGCTAGTGTAAATACGCGTATATACATAATTCAAATTAACCAAGGAGAGAAGACGAATTACTCCCGTGTGAACAAGTGTCCCCAAATTTCCAGGCAACAAATCCAGTTCAGGAGTTAAAAGTCGTAAAAAGAAGAATCACAGGGTTGATTATAACCTGGAACTGCAATAGCATGGCGAGATTCTTCCTTTCATACTTCCAAATTCTGCTGTTGGTTGAATTTGTTGCCTAATTTTTCTAGTTTCAGAATCTGAAGACATTATAAAAGAATAAGTCAAGTTCTTCTATGTATATACAATATATAGTTTGCGACACATCAGTATTCTCTAGAATGCTAAAAGCATTGTGCAAAATAAAATAGGTAGCATAATGCTAAGTGTATACATACATCATTGTAGAGATTGTTCATAGTTGGGTAGTCGTATATAAATTCTGGATAACCTAATTTCCATAATATAGCATCTACCTATACATAAGAGAAAAAAACATTGAGTCTGTAAAATACCTAAGAGTGTGTATATGCACCTTGTCTTTTGCAGTTTGCTTGCTTGTTTCATCTAACCATTTACTGGTTTCAATCGTTGATTTATATTCATTTACTATTGTTTTAACGATTGACTTAGCCTTGTAGGAATTAAAAGTAATATCAATATAAGTTCCTTACATTTTAAAGTCATATGGAAGAAATTTTGTAAACCCTTACTGATTTTATTGAGTTGGAATCGACAAAATTGTCCACAATAATTCTCCATAAGGTGAAAGGCAACATATTACCCACAGATAATAAACACAAATAATCAGCTTTAACGGCCAAAAATTCGTTTTTCTTTGATAAATAAGAATCAGGCGGAATTTCTAGACTCAAAACTTCCATAGCATTCCATACAGCATAATTTGCAATTACTCTGTCAAAATAAACGAAATTATCTTTTTAAAATTTTAGCGGGGTCTAATAGAAAACTTTACATGCTATCATATTTGACCAAAAGATTTGCCCATCTTTTCATGAAATCAACTTCTGCAACAATTATCTCTTCATCATTTTGAATTTCAATGTATCCATTAAACATGGAAGTGAAAAATTTATGGAAATCAAACACCTAGAAAAAAGTAAATGAGTTTATATAAACAATTCTTTCTTGTAAATAGAAAGTTTTGTCTTCAAGTTCAGTTTACATGAAAAAAATCCTTACATTTCCAGTCAAATCTTGTAATTGACGTATTGTCATCCTATTGTTCATTCTCATGAAATTATCTCGTTGAATAGGCGGAGTCAAAATCTTATTGAAAAAATATTAAAATATAAACCAAATTATAAATCGCTTTCACGTAATACTTCTTTCAGCTCTTTGGAAAAATTTTTTACAGCTTCATAATCTTTCCTTAATACAGCTAAATTTTTGTTTTCAAAAATATCAACCAAAATGCCCAGTATTAGAAAATCCATAATAGCTGCCATTTGAACGTCATTTATATCGTTGTACAGAAATTTAAAGTCTGGTTGATCAATCTAAAAAATTTATAGTTAATTAATGCAAAATTAATATAAAAAAAAAAACTCACTTCTAATTTAGCTACACTCGTATTCTTCGAATCAGGTATAATAGTTACAGTAAATATATTAGAAGGAAAGCCCATTCTTTCCAGCTTTGCCGTTAACTCTTCAATATCTATCCTTCTTCCCGGTGGCTCCAATTCTTTGCCTGCCATGGGCCAACCACCACATTTTTTCACGAAAATATTAAAAAATGTTTTCGCTTCTTCAACTGAATTGAAACAAAGCAATTAACACACACCTTTAAATCTCTTATTTCAAAAAACTGTACTAGGGATTTCAGTCATGCACACTTTATACGCTCTTCTAAATTTATGTATTGACCGAGGTTCCAGGTGCGAGTCTGGTTTATCTATATAATCTACGCAAAAAAGTTTGTAATTTCTACAAAAATAAATCAATTCTTTTTTACCAATTAATTTGAACAGAATTTCATTTATTTTATCTTGCATTGCATTTTTGCTGTTGCCAATGTAATTTCCACATGCGAAAGAATAGAAATCTTTGCAGGGATCTTGTTTTTCATTCAGGAAGCTTAAGATGTAATGAGCAGACAAGTTGCAGCCTGATGTATAACAAGCTTTAGGTGAATTATCTGAAATCATTTTAAGATATACAATGAAAATGTTTGTGCATGGGGGCATAAAATACTTATTAATTACCGCGTGTCAACAAAACAATTGCAACAATCGTAGAAATAGAAAGGATGACCGTTATAATAACTATTGGAGCGCTATGTTTCCTACAAAACCTAAAAAAAACGTAAATTTTTTAAATTTTTGTACCGAGTTAAATTCTTTATCCAGAGTGAACAAAATTTTTCTCACTACGAAAAATTTTGGATTATTTTAAAGGCATTTACTCTAATTTCTTTTCGTCATCAGCCGAAAAGCTGTAAAATATTTAAAGAAAGTTGTTAATATTATAATGTTAATTACGTCGATAACACAAACCCGTGAAAAGTGATGAAAGGCATATTCAATTCAATTTATTTCAGTTGCTGAAAATAACCAATTTCATGTATAAAATGTAAAAAACTCTCTTTAAAAAAACTTTATCGCTCAGTATAAATCTTACTTTTTTTTGTATTTGGATCAAGAGGATTGCATTTGGTCGTTTCTATGACGACGTGATGCTACGTGAATGTATTGATCCGTTTCAATTGCGCAGTCTTATGGCATTACAGTGTCTGAATATAATGATAATATGTACAAAACAGATTTCTTCAATTTGTAAAACAAGTGCTGTGTAAATACCTCTGCAAACAGTTTCCTTTCAATAGCTTTGAAGACACCGACATATTTGTGCGTCAATCCAAAGCGATGTGCCCGCACGGAATATCCCAAAACCATGTGCCTCAATCAATATTACTACACGTGACTTTTTTTGGGGAGCGGAGATTTTAAATTTTGACAACTGCAAAAAATAGTTCAATGATGTAACAACAATTGAAAGGCAACTGCACACACAGAGCTGAGATATTGCTTGATCGCAACCGGTTATTTATATGAAACATCCTAGTGAGATTTTAATGACACCATAAATCCGATTCTGTATAGGTACTCTTAGAATGGGTTGCATCAACATGGGTTAAAACTTAACCTGGTTTAAATGTATGCTGTGTACATCATAAACCAATTAAATGGTTCAGTAATGAAATTTTTTATAACTAAAGTTTAAGAAGTGATTAGAGAGGTGGTGCAACGGCCCGCTAAACGTTATGCACTATCGCTATCGTTATTTTAACAATGTATTGCGCTGTAAATTAACGACAACGCATTGTTAAACGATAGCGATAGTGCATATCGTTTAGCGGGCCGTTGCACCTTGTGTTCGTGTTTAATGCTGTTACAAGGTTTGCGCATTGAAAAAGTTAATCATTACATTACAATTTGAATTAATAGAATAACTTTACATTTATGACTAGTGTTAACAAAAACAAGAAGTTTTTGCAATTTTAATTCAGCAAATGATGATTTGGCCGAATAAAAAAAATCTTTTTTTAAAGATTTTAACCCCACAGTATTACTAATTTTAGGAGAGAAAATAGTAGTATAGTGGGTGAATTAATGAAAATATGAAGAGGAAATACAAAACCATGTAAAAAAAAAACAAATAACTACGAAGAGAAAATGTAAAATTAGGGCTGAAATTAAATGTGAAAGGAAAAAAAAAAATATAAACGGTACAAAGACGAATTGGCTTCTCAGTTACTAAATTGTACGCAAATAATCAAAAATGAAACAATATAAGACGAAGGTAACTATGATACTGAAAGAACAATGACATATCAAATCTAACACTACAGTTCCAAATGTATTTCCATTAGAAAACAACATCTTCAATGTACGTGAATAGAGTAATAGTAAGTACCTTATCACCTATAACATCTCAAGAATATAATTCATCCTATAAATGAATTCTAGCTTCAAGAGTATCATCATGAGCGTACCGCAAAATTTGGGAGAGATTGTCAACATGGAAAACCAGTGGAAATTGGATGTTGCAAACCACAATGACTTAGCCGGTATAAGTGTTTGTGGGAACACTATTATAGTTGAAAAACGAGATCCAAACAACTCCAGCTACAGCTTTTGTAAAGAAGTTTATACAATCCCACAAAACTTTAAGTTCAGCAAAACTCTTGCGTTAGGAAACTTGATATCCGTGCTAGCTGATCCTACTGATATGCCCGATGAATTAGCACCAGCACTTAATCCAGTGGAAGATGAGGGCCATCCTGCTAATGATTATTTCGACAAATTCTTTCTGATAATGCTTATTCTGGCTGAAAGTATTCGTTTGTCGAAACTGGATTTTATTGGCTGGCTGTTGACTGTCAATTTTTGGTCGGCTAACCTTTATGGATGTTTCTTTCGATTGATCTTGCCCATAAGTCATTGGTACTACACCAGTTGGCTTCACCATTCAGAGCAGTGGTACAACCACAATCGTAAAAGACCTTTTCAAATTGCTTGTCTTCTATACTGGTGTTTCATGTGTTGGTACAAACCGGAGGCTTTGGATTTGAAAACTAATTTAACTAAAATCGAAGATTCATTGGCAGCATTTGGTGTAAATTGGTTTTTTGTTAAGCTCATTACTGGGTATTATCTTTGTTTTATTGCTGATTGCGTGGTAAATGATTTGTGGATTTATTTTGGGGGGGACCCCAGTGCCATTGATCATTTGTGAAATAGAAATTAGAGATGAAAGTGCTCTGATTTTTGTGTATTTGTGAAAGATAATAAAAAATAACATTTTTTTGTTTGGTAATTATCAATGATTTCAGTTCTCAAAATATAATTAGTATAATGCTGCATTTCCTTGAAAAAAATTTGATCATTTGTAGTGCTCTTATACCCGGTGGTTTAAGAGTAATGTAATGTGTCGAGAGAAATAAAGATACAGTGGTCTTACGTTATAAAATTAAGATTCCCTAACCTAGTAATTACGAACTGTCTTACTCTAAAGCTAGAGTTCAAGTGTCTCTCAACCCTTTCTCTTTATCCTCCGCTCCCGTTCCCCCACGTCACATCTGACCTTCAGGGCCTCAACCCTTTTCCAAGAAGGGCAAGCCCCTAACTCGGACACCTGGCCTCACATTGGGCCTAAATATGTGTGTTAACATAATCACATATTATGGGCACTACACATTTTCTCATCATTTTATAACCAGTAATTCTTCGGATAACAGTTTAAAATCCTTTTCATCTCCTATGATCCAAGAATAGATTTTGACTCCACAGTGTTACTAAATTTACGAGAGAAAATAGAAGTGTAATGGGAGATTTGATGAAAATATGAAGAGAAAATATAAAATTATATGTAAAGAAAACAAATAAGTAAGAGGGGAAAATGTAAAATTAGAAAGTAAATGCTGAAAGTAAATATTTAAGGGGAGCACATATTGGCTTCTCAGTTAGAGAAAAACACAACTACATTGTACGTAAATAATCAAAATTGAAACAATTAGAGACGAACGTAACTATGAAACGAATGTACACTGAAAGAATGATGACATATCAACTCTAACACTACAATTCCGAACGTATTCTCATTAAAAACATATCTTTAAAGTACGTGAAAGAGTAATAGTAAGTACCTTATCACCTACAACGTCTCAAGAATATAAATAATCCTATAAATTCTAGCTTCAAGAGTATAATCATGAACGTGCCACAAACAATTACATATCAACTCTAACACTAGAGTTCCAAATGTATCACCATTAGAAAACAACATCTTCAATGTACGTGATAGAGTAATAGTAAGTATTTTATCACCTATAAGATCTCACGAATATAATTCATCCTATAAATGAATTCTAGCTTCAAGAGTATCATCATGAACGTACCGCAAAATTTGGGAGAGATTGTCAACATGGAAAACCAGTGGAAATTGAATGTTGCAAACCACAATGACTTAGCCGGTATAAGTGTTTGTGGGAACACTATTGTAGTTGAAAAACGAGATCCAAACAACTTCAGCAACAGCTTTTCTAACGAAGTTTACACAATCCCACAAAACTTTAAGTTCAGCAAAACTCTTCCGTTAGGAAACTTGATATCCGTGCTAGCTGATCCTACTGATATGCCCGATGAATTAGCACCAGAAATTAATCCAGTAGTGGAAGATGAGGGCCATCCTGCTAATGATAATTATTTCGACAAATTCTTTCTGATAATGCTTATTCTGGCTGAAAGTATTCGTTTGTCGGATAGGAATTTTATTGCCTGGCCGGTGATTGTCTTTGTTTCGTCGGGTTACCTTTATGCGTGTTTTTTTCGAATTATCTCGCCCATAAGTCATTGGTACTACATCAGTTGGCTTCACCGTTCAGAGCAGTGGTACAACCACAATCGTAAAAGACCTTTTCAAATTGCTTGTATTCTATTCTGGTGTTTCATGTGTTGGTACAAACCGGAGGCTTTGGATTCTAAAATCGATGATTCATTGGCAGCATTTGGTGTAAATTGGATTTTTGTTAAGCTCATTACTTTTCCTTATCGTTTTTTTATTGCTTTTTGCGTGGTATATGATTTGTGGATTTTTTTTGGGGGGGACCCACCCTTTGTCATTGAAATTGTTTTTTTGTGAAATAGAAATTAGAGATGAAAGTGCTCTGATTTTTGTAAAAGATAATAAAAAAAAAATTTTTTTGTTTGGTCATTATCAATGATTTCAGTTCTCAAAATAATTAGTATAATGCTGCATTTCCTTGCAAAAAATTTGATCATTTTCTCATCATTTTATAACCAGTACTTCTTCGGATAACAGTTTATAATCCTTTTCATCTCATATGATCCAAGAATAGTACTACTGTACTATTAGATACAATCACAGAAATTTTCAGCCACAACAATTAAATTTAACAGGAAATTATAATAATCAAGTATTGTTTGTCAAAAAAATTGCTGCGAGACGAGAAGGGGAAACTACCATAAAAAGATGACTAAAGCACACAACTATCTGTATCAAACATCCTTAGTGAGATTTTAATGACACCATTTAAATTCGATTCTGTGTAGGTAGTCTTCGGGTGGATTTCACCAACATCGGTTAAAACTTAAACCTGGTTAAAAATGTATGGTATTGTGTTCATCATAAACCATAGGTTTAGCCTTAATTGATGTTGTTGCAATCCACTATTAGACTCAGAATCATGCAACTTTAATTCGTCACATACATCATAATCACCAAATACATACAATCATAAACAAAAACCGAGCTATGCTTCAAAATCAAAGTTGTGAGTTGGGTTTTTTATAATTTGGTGTTTCGTTTGTTTTATTACAAGCCTGAATCTAAATATTTGGAATCTTACGTCCCTACATTCAATGGTTCAGTTATGAAATTTTTTGTAACTAAAATTTTGGAAGTGATTGTTTTGGCCTATCGTCGGACGTTTTCCTATAGAGTTGATTGACGAGTTAAGTACATTTAATTTTGAATGTAAGCACTACGTGAAAAGAATTAAAAATGTAAAAAAAAATTGTAATGGGGTCAAACCATAAACTAAACCTCGATTTGTCTGATAATAAAAGAAAGAAAAACTTTTTGTGTTTTTGTTATCTTTGAAATGTACTTTCTCATGTTTTTTAAGATTGTATGTTAAAGTGTTTCACAATATTACAAAATATACTCCTAATGTACTGCAACAGGATTTGCGCTTGCGCATTGAAAAATTATTTTCATTGCATTACAATTAACATTTATGACTAATGTTAACAAGAACAGCATAAGGAATTTCCGCAATTTTAATTCAGCAAATGATGATTTTGCCGAATAAAAAAAAAAAACATATTTTTAAGATTTTGACTTCACAGTGTTACTAAATTTACGAGAGAAAATAGAAGTGTAATGGGAGATATGTTGAAAATATGAAGAGAAAATATAAAATTATATGTAAAGAAAACAAAAAAGTATGAGAAGAAAATGTAAAATTAGGGCTAAAAGTAACAGTTTAAGGGGAGAAAAAAACTGTACAATGAGACAAATTGGTTTCTTAGTAACAGAAAAACATACCTAAATTTTTCGCAAATAATCAAAATTGAAACAATATTAGACGAACGTAACTATGAAACGAATGATATTGAAAGAACTATTGACATATCAAACCTAAGACTACAGTTCCTAAAGTATTTCCATTAGAAAAAAAAAATCTTTAAAGTACGTAATAGAGTAATGGTAAGTACCTTATCGCCTATAGCATCTCAAGAATATAATTCATCTTATAAACATGAATTCTAGCTTCAAGAATATCATCATGCCACAGAATTTGGGAGCAATTGTCAATATGGAAAACCAGTGGAAATTGAATGTTGCAAACCACAATGACTTAGCCGGTATAAGTGTTTGTGGAAACACTGTTGTAGTTGAAAAACGAGCTCCAAACACCTCCAGCTGCAGCTTTTGTAAAGAAGTTTATACAATTCCACAGAACTTCAAGTTCGATAAAACTCTTGAGTTAGGAAACACGCTATCAGTTATAGCTTATCCTACTGATATGATCGATGAATTAGCACCAGAAATTAATCCTGAGGAAGATGAGGGGCATCATGCTAATCATAATATCGACATTTTCTTTGCGACAATGTTAATTATTCTGGTTGAAAGTATTCGTTTTCCTTGGAGATTATATATGTCGAAATATAATTTTTTTTGTCTCGCTATTGCGTGCCTATATAATGTCGGCTCACAATTGTGTGTGTTTCTTGGGATATATCTTGCCCATAAGTAATTGGTTCTACATCAGTTGTCTTAAGGGTTCAGAGCACCACGATCATGAAAAACCTCTTCTAATTACTTGCCTACTAGCTTGGTATTTCATGTATTGGGCCTTGGATTTCGACTCTTATTTAACTAAATTTATAGATTCATTGTAAATCCGTTTTGTTTTTTTTACACTCATTTGTGCGGCTTATTTCTGTTTTTGTGGTTTATTGCTTGGATATTATTTCAAGAGACTTTTTTGTAGATATGTCACTGTTCTTTCGTGAAATAGAAATTAGAGATGAAATTGCTATGATTTTCGTGTATTTCTGTAAGATAAAAAAAACCGTTTATTTCTTTTGTCATTATCAATGATTTCAGTTCTCAAAAGAATTAGCATAATGTTGTATTTCCTTGCAAAAAATTTAATTAGGCGGAGTCAAAATCTTATTGAAAAAATATTAAAATATAAATCAAATTAAAAATCGCTCTTTCACTATATATATATATAAATACTTCTTTCAGCTCTTTGGAAAAATTTTTTACAGCTTCATAATCTTTCCTTAATACAGATAAACTTTCGTTTTAAAAAATATCAACCAAAATGCCCAGTATTAGAAAATCCACAACAGCTGCCATTTGAACATCATTTATATCGTTGTACAGAAATTTAAAGTCTGGTTGATCAATTTAAAAAATTAACTAATGCATAAGTAATATCAAAGAACACTCACATCTAATTTAGTTACACTCGTATTGAATCAGGTAAAATAATTACAGTAAATATATTAGAAGGAAAGCCCATTCTTTCCAGCTTTGCCGTTAACTCTTCAATATCTCCTTCTTCCCGGTGGTTCCAATTCTTTGCCTGCCATGGGCCAACCACCACATTTTTTCACGAAAATATTAAAAAATGTTTTCGCTTCTTCAACTGAATTGAAACAAAGCAATTAACACACACCTTTAAATCTCTTATTTCAAAACTGTACTAGGGATTTCAGTCATGCACACTTTATATGCTCTTCTAAATTTATGTATTGACCGAGGTTCCAGGTGCGAGTCTGGTTTATCTATATAATCTACGCAAAAAGTTTGTAATTTCTACAAAACTAAATCATTTCTTTTTTACCAGTTAACTTGAACAGATTTTCATTTATTTTATCTTGCATTGCATTTTTGCTGTTGCCAATGGAATTTCCACATGCGAAAGAATAGAAATCTTTGCAGGGATCTTGTTTTCCATTCAGAAAGCTTATTTTGTAGTGAGCAGACAAGTTGCAGCCTGATGTACAACAAGCTTTAGGTGAATTATCTGAAATCATTTTAAGATATAACGAAAATGTTTGTGCATGGGGGCATAAAATACTTATTAATTACCGCATGTTAACTTCTCAGTTACAGAAAAACCGAACTAAATTGTACGCAAATAATCAAAATTGAAACAATATTAGAACGATCGTAACTATGAAACGAATGATACTGAAAGAACAATGACATATCAAATTTAACACTACAGTTCCATATTAATGTACGTTATAGTGTAATAGTAAGTAACTTATCACCTATAACATCTCAAGAATATAATTCATCCTATAAATAAATTGTAGCTTCAAGAGTATCATCATGAACGTACCGCAAAATTTGGGAGCAATAGTCGACATGGAAAACCAGTGGCAATTGGATGTTGCAAACCACAATGATTTAGCCGGTATAAGTGTTTGTGGAAACACTGTTGTAGTTGAAAAACGAGCTCCAAACACCTCAAGCTACAGCTTTTGTAAAGAAGTTTATACAATACCACAAAACTTTAAGTTCAACAAAACTCTTGCGTTAGGAAACTTGATATCAGTCATAGCTTATCCTGTGGAAGATGAGGGTCATGATGATTTCGACAAACTTTTTGTGATAATGCTTATTATTCTGGCTGATAGTATTCGTTGGTATTGGAGATTTATGTCGACAAAAACAGATTTTATTACCTTGCTGTCTTGTGTCTATTTATCGTCGGCTCACCTTTATGTGTGTTTCTTTCGATTGATCTTGCCCATAAGTCATTGTTTCTACATCAGTTTTCTTAACCATTCAGAGCACCACAATCGTAAAAGACCTTTTCTAATTGTTTGTTTTCTAGCCTGCTGTTTCATGCATTGGTACAAACCAAAGGCTTTGGATTTGTTCACTAATGCCAATAAAATCAACGAGTCATTGGCAGCATTTGGTGTAAATGAGTTTTTTTTTAAACTCATTATTTTGCCTTATTTTTATTTTGTTGGTGCTTGCCTGGGAGAGGATTTGAAGAGTCTAAATATTTGGAATCTCATGTCTCTACATTCAATTGTTCAGTAATTATTGTTTTGGCCTATCGTCGGACGTTTCCCATAGAAAATTGACGAGTTAAAGTACATTTCGTTTTGAATGTAAGCTCCACGTGAAAAGAGTTAAAAATTTTTTAAAAAATGGGGTCAAGCCATAAATTTAACCTCGATTTGTCTGATAATAAAATAAATAAAAACTTTTTTTTTTTTTGTTATCTTTGAAATATGCTTTCTCATGTATTTTAAGATTGTGTGGTAAAGCATTTTACAATATTAAAAAATATATTTTTAAAACTGCAACAGGCATTGAAAAATTAATTATTTGCATTACAATTTACATTTATGACCAATGTTAAAAGAACAATAGAAAAAGTTTCCGCAATTTTAATTCAGCAAATGATGATTTTGCCGAATAAAAAAAAAAATCTTATTTTTAAGATTTTGACTCCAAAGTGTGACTAAATTTACGAGAGAAAATAGAAGTGTAATGGGAGAATTGATGAAAATATGAAGAGAAAATATAAAATTATATGTAAAGAAAACAAATAAGTAAGAGGAGAAATGTAAAATTAGAAAGTAAATGTTTAAGGGGAGCAAATTGGCTTCTCAGTTAGAGAAAACATAACTATATTGTACGTAAATAATCAAAAATGAAACAATTAGAGACGAACGTAACTATGAAACGAATGTAAACTGAAAGAACAATGACACTAACACTACAGTTCCGAACGTAATCTCATTAAAAAGCATATCTTTAAAGTACGTGAAAGAGTAATAGTAAGTACCTTATCACCTATAACATCTCAAGAATATAAATCATCCTATGAATGAATTCTAGCTTCAAGAGTATAATCATGAACGTGCCACAAACAATGACGTATCAATTCTTAACACTACAGTTCCAAATGTATTACCGTTAGAAAACAACATCTTTAAAGTACGAGATAAAGTCATAGTAAGTACCTTATCACCTATAACATCTTAAGAATATAAATCATCCTATAAATGAATTCTAGCTTCAAGAGTATCATCATGAACGTACCGCAAAATTTGGGAGCAATAGTCGACATGGAAAACCAGTGGCAATTGGATGTTGCAAACCACAATGACTTAGCCGGTCTTTAAAATAAAACAATTATTTATTACTAGCATTACGATATATTAATCAAGTTGATATTAGAGAAAAATGTAAAATTATTCTGCAAAGCAGATCCATTTTTTTCTCGTTATAAAACATGGTTGGGAGAGGAAGTTTAATTTCAAATATCCAGCAATGGGAAGATAAGGTTAGTAAAGAATCTGGATAGGATGTTTGAATCTAGAAACAAAATATCTGTACGGCCTTTTTAGTAATTGATTATTTCATACCACTCTAATCTTATCTTTCAACTGATAAATATTTCAAACCAACACAGAAATGTATTGCAACCATTTCGCTCATTAACGAAATGAAATGAACATGTTTGTGGGAACACTGTTGTAGTTGAAAAACGAGCTCCAAACACCTCCAGCTACAGCTTTTCTAAAGAAGTTTATACAATCCCACAAAACTTTAAGTTCAGCAAAACTCTTGCGTTAGGAAACTTGATATCCGTGCTAGCTGATCCTACTGATATGCCCGATGAATTAGCACCAGTACTTAATCCAGTAGTGGAAGATGAGGGTCATCCTGCTAATGATTATTTCCACAAATTCTTTTTGATGATGCTTATTCTGGCCGAAAGTATTCGTTGGTCGAAAATGAATTTTATTGACTGGCTGTTCAATGCCTATATTTCGTGGGCTCAATTTTACGTGTGTTTCATTCGTTTTATCTTGCCTATAAGTCAATGGTACTACATTAGTTGGCTTCACCGTTCAGAGCAGTGGTACAACCACAATCGTAAAAGACCTTTTCAAATTACTTGTCTTCTAGCCTGGTGTTTAATGTGTTGGTACAAACCAGCTGAGGCTTTGGATGCGAGAACTAATTCAGCTAAAATCGTAGATTCGTTGGCAGCATTCGGTGTAAATAAGATTTTTTTTATGTTGATTTCTTTTGTTTATTTTTTTTTTATTAATTTATGCGTGGTAAATGATTTGTTGATTTTTTTTGGGTGGGACCCCCCTCCCATTGTCATTGTTCATTAGTGAAATAGAAATTAGAGATGAAAGTGCTCTGATTTTTGTGTATTTGCGTAAGATAATAAAAAAAAACATTTTTTTCTTTGGTCATTATCAATGATTTCAGTTCTAATATTTCCTTGCAAAAAGTTTTCTCATTTTCTCATCATTTTATAACCAGTACTTCTTCGGATAACAGTTTATAATCCTTTTCATATCATATGATCCAAGAATAGTACTACTCTTGGATACAATCACAAAAATTTTCAGCCACATCAAACATGGGACTAACAATCAAAAATACTTGCGAGTGATCAGAAACGGGAACTACCATAAAAACGATGCCTAAAGCACAAAACTAACTGTCACATATAACTATTTACAAACCCATTATCCAGTGCAGTTGGGTTGAGAACATAACGCAGCAAGGCTATAAGCCTGATGTCACCAGTCAGGATAGAGTGCTTGCCTCTCTGTCGCTGCTTGCTTGGAGGAGATAAATGTTTTAGTGTTTGTGTGTGTCCCGTCTTGAGAACAACGTCATTCTTTCACTCGGTTAGGTCTTAGCCATCAGGCCTAGTTGGGAGTTGCAACACTTTTATATGTATAAAAAGATAAATAATCTTTAAAATAAAACAATTATTTATTACTAGCATTACGATATATTAATCAAGTTGATATTAGAGAAAAATGTAAAATTATTCTGCAAAGCAGATCCATTTTTTTCTCGTTATAAAACATGGTTGGGAGAGGAAGTTTAATTTCAAATATCCAGCAATGGGAAGATAAGGTTAGTAAAGAATCTGGATAGGATGTTTGAATCTAGAAACAAAATATCTGTACGGCCTTTTTAGTAATTGATTATTTCATACCACTCTAATCTTATCTTTCAACTGATAAATATTTCAAACCAACACAGAAATGTATTGCAACCATTTCGCTCATTAACGAAATGAAATGAACATGACAGCTAAATTCTTAGCAGTAGTCGTCATTTACGTAGTCAGCATTATTTCTGTAACAGGTTAGTTACATTTAATTCAACCGAAAAAAAAAATCTTAGAAACCTTACTTTCAATAGACTCGCTTCGATGTTATAAATGCACAGCTAATGAACCCGAAAGTGATTGTGAACTAGATGTAAAAAACCAACCAATCCTACCATGCAAGTCCAGTCAGCTGTACTGCACAATTAGAAGGGTGGAACAGAATCGCTTTAAAGGTAAAATTATAACATCAGTAAAAACACGTTTTTTAAAAATATGATTTAATTTAGGTAAAGTTCATTCCATCTACCGCAACTGTGAAACGTACCCTGATGTCATTAATAAAGTAATCGTTGACGATTCAACAACTACGTATTTCGTTGCGTGTCAAGAAGATTTGTGTAATGATGGAGATGGTACAAGCCATAAAGTGATTAATCAAAATAATAATTTTAATAAGCCCCCGCTTCCGTTATACGAAGAACTACGTAATGATAACAATAGTCAAAATAAGTTTTTGGCAAATACCTTTACAGTTATAACACTTACTGTTAGTTTATTTATACTGCACTTTATTAATTAAAAGTTATGAGGATTTTTTGTAATTTTTGTTGTTAAAATTTAAGTATATTTTGACATATTATAATGAAATAATAAAAATAATTTAATTTTGAAATTTTTTTAATATTTCAACTGACTTCAGATACCGAAAATGTCCTTAAATAACATTTTTGAGGTATTACTTTCCGTCGACGTCACACCGTATTAAGAAATGCAATATACCTTTAGTCATAGGTAATAAATTCTAAAGCTCAATAAACCTAAAAAGATTATACCCCTCAAAACTCTCAAAACTATAATAACAATTGTAAATGCGCAATCAATTTCAAAACGAGGATTTTATAGGCAGTCACGGCCAGTTTTTACAGGAACATATGGCATGACGTCGGTAGTACAACACCTGGCAAAACAATTGCAGCACTTTTAGTATCAAAAGTGCTGACCATGAATTCGTTCGTTGTATTTTTTGCACTGTCACTCAGTGGTAAGTTATACAATTTACTATATACGTTTAGTCTTCTTACGTTTATGCCAACAAGTGCATTCAAACGCACCAATTTACATTGTAAAATTTTCTTAACACAAAAATTCTGTATAAAATTTATGTGCAACAACATAGCAAGCAACTTTTACACAACTTAATATTAATTTTATTAACATTTTATGTTAATCTAGATCACAAATCTATCTTTCCTGCTTTATAATATTGTAGTTTTCCTATTTATTGTATTGAAACTGATTACGTCATTTGACCTTCTACTATTGGTGTTGTTTACAATTCGTGTATAAAGCCTATATAACTCAAACTACCTTTCTTTTCAAATCGCACTGCTTGTTCTAATTACCAATCACAACTTTTTTTCTATTTTAGGTTATGTGAAATCCCAGGATTGTGTTCCTGCATCAAGATGCGCAAAATCTTTGAATACAGTTCCTGAGTGTTCAGCTGACCTCAAGTAAATAAGTGTTAAAAAACTATAAATTTAATTCAAAAAATATTTACTTTCAATTTTTATTTTTTGTTTAAAGACAAGACAAGCTCTACATATGTTTAACTGAGGTTGCGAAAGACTGCCATGGTAGTCAGGAAATATCTAGCTTACTGCTAAATTTGAAATTGGACAACGAAATTGTTTGTAAAAATAAAGAACTAGCAGGAGGTAATTTTGCATCAGTTTATTATTAATCATTTCTTCACCAATTTCAACTTACAGAGTTAAAAAATCACACTGACTGTTGGTCTCAGTTAAAACCTTGCTCACTGTCTTTTGGAGAATTCTACGATAAATTGAATAAGTCGTCCAAAAGTGAAAGAGAAACTATGTGCCAGTAATAAATAACTGATTTAGTTTTTCTTTATTTTCTATTTAATTACTACTGTTTCTCTTTCAAGGGATTTCAAGTCACTTAAACAGAATTGTGAAATTAGAGAAGGAGTTCTTCCTAAATGCAAAGATGTGGAGATGAAATATTTAGCAGCAGCGTATGAAGAAATGAATTGTGAAAATACGACAGTAGTTGAAATTACAACTAAACCATCCAATGCCATAAAACTGCAGCATTTGTCTCCGTTTATTTTCATTTTTTGGGTGTTTACACTTTGAAAGAGTGGTTAGGTTTTGTGGAAGAATTAAACAATTTTTTAAATTAATACTATTATTTTCTTAATGAAATAGGTAAAGGAAAAAATTAATCTTGAGAATTTCTTTTAAAATGGATGTAAATATATCAAAAACTTATGTCCTAAACCATTATTTGTATTCAAACGAGAACGCTTGTGTCACTTAATTTGTACCATTGAATAAGTCTCATTTTTAATCTGTTTACTAGCTTGAACTATGAATAAAGTAAAATAAAATTCACATATTTTATGTTGGTTATTTAAAGAACTGACGTCACACCTGCATGTCTTCCAAAAAGAAGGAACTGCAAATAGCCTAACCCACTTTTAACAACCCAAGGTCGGAGATGAGCAAAGAATCATTGCTTTGTTTATTTCTTTTATGTTCATTTGGTATGTGAAAATTCTTTTATATTTTACGATATGCTTTATAGCCTTGAATGTTGCAGGAAATATTTTAGCGAACAACTGCGAAATTTTACGAAGATGCGGTCAACTGATGGGAAAAGTACCTGAATGCAAACTTCGCATTCAGTCAGTATGAACAACTAACTTTTGATCATAATATCTTAACAATTTGTTGTAATTAAGGCTTGATCTAGTTAAATGTTTGGCTGAATACTTAAAAGACTGTCACAAAGATGCAGCTGCTCAGAGACTTTTGAAAATAACTAAACAGGCGAAGCAAATATTTTGCAGTCACAAGGATTTAGCTGAAGGTAGCAAAATTTGAACTAAACTGTTTGCTAGTTAAGTATTTTTATTGCAGATTTTAAGTCAAACACAAAATGTTGGACAGAATTGAAACCATGTTTGGAAAAATTTGGGAATGTAAAATCTACCAACTCAGAAGAAATGATATGCAAGTAATATTTTTGGTATCATGTTTCTGCATTTTCAATTTGTTTTGCAGATTTATAACTTTCTCCTTTACAGAGAAGCAGAAGAAGCTAAGGAATATTGTTTATTTAGTCTGGAGGGAAGTGAGAAATGTAAAGTTATGAAAGAAAAGTTTGTAAGAGAAACTTACAAAAATATGGATTGCGAAGACACAAGTACAACAATAAAACCAAGTGAACTGAATATCAAATGTGGAGTGGAGATGACACCTTGTGTCAAAAAGTTTGAAAAAATTGTACCCTCTGATGACAAGGACGAAATATGTCTGTAAGGGTTTAGTTATCTTTTAGGTTCTATTATCACATCTTTTTTGTCCTGTCTTTTAAGGGAAGCCAAAGAAGCTAAAGATTTTTGTCTATCAAGTTTAAGTGAGAATGAAGATTGCAGGATGGTACAAATGGATTTTGCAAGTGAAGCATTCAAAGATTTGAATTGTGAAAAAATACCTGAAATTTCATCTACTACAACAGTGAAACCACACCAAAATAAAAATAGTGCCATTACATTTCATTACTTTTCATGCTTAATACTTTTGAGTTTTGTGGGAATGCTTGTTGGATGAAAAAAATATGCTGCTTATTAATATAATATAAACAACGATGTAATAAATAAAAGTTGAAATATATAATACAGATAAATTTTTTATCCGTTATAAATATTAACAAATATATTAATTTTTAATTTCTCGCATGAAACTCATTTTACAGAAGGTAACACGTCAAATATTTGTCACTAGATGGCGTGTTGTTGCAATATTTATAAGTATCCCAACTGTCAACTCATGCAATTACACAAGAAGAAGAAGAAGAAAAATAAGGCTTAACGCCTTTTGTGCAATTACACAAAAGGCGACGTTTAATTTAATACGAAGCTGAATAAAATTTATTTATAAATTTTTTTAATTATCCAAAAATCAAATTTTGAATAAAAAATGACTGTCAACTTTTTAAACTTTTCTCTAATAAGAAACAGAATGGAGCCATATAGAACCAAATAGAAAAATTGACGTCAAGTTGTGCACGCGTTTTCTTAAATTAGATCGACCCATTTCACTGTGAAAAAGGGACGATGCAAAAGAGTTATTTAAAACTTTGAAACGACTCTTTCAATACACTTTTCAGGAATGGCGTGCAAGTCACTTTTCTACTTCTTATTCCTCTCACATTCTCTTGGTACCAACTAAAAATAGAATGAAGTTTCTACGTGGATTACTACTAATTACTTTTGCAGGTTATGTCTTTGCTCAAGACTGTGGAATTATTCGCAGATGTGGTGTTCTAAAAGCACCTGACTGCAAGGACACGTTAGTATCCGTTTTTCTAACACTTCCTTTATCTACTTTTGTAATTTCTTTTTAAGACAAGAAATTGACTGTTTAACTCAACTTGTAAAAGATTGTCCAGATAGTGAAGAGGCACAAAAATTACTTAAGGGAGTTCAATTAGCTAAAAAAGTTTTATGTGATGAAGAGGAGGTGGCAAAAGGTAGTACACACGTTCAATACTCTTAACGCGTTTTATTTAAAACTATATCGTTATTATTTTTTTCTCAGATTTTAAACAAAACGCCGTGTGTTGGGGTCAAATGCAGGCTTGTTTACAAATGTATGGAAAAGTGAACGCTAATGATGCAGAAGACAAAAAATGCCTGTAAAGTCACAGTTTAGTTATTTTTTAAACTTTTCTTATGTTTTTGTTGAACTCTAGAGACGCAAAAGGTGCCCATTTTTTCTGCAAAAATTTACCAAGTGTAGTAGGAGATTGCAAAACAGTAGTGGCCAAGTTTGTAAAAGAAGTAGATGAAGAACTCGGCTGTAAAAAGACAGAGGCTCCAGGCGCGGGATCTTTCACTGAAGTTACAAGTTTCTTGTATCTTATTCTAATCAGTTTTCTTTTAAATTTCATTTGATAAAATAATCAAGTTATGTAACTTCTATTGCCTAAAATGAAAGGGTTCTGTTTGTCGTTATTTTAAATTGTAACCATCCCCATCACTTTTTTTAAAACTTTATTTCTTAGCCGTCTGTAGAGAATTTTAAAAAAATTTTGTGGAAAAACAAATGGGGAGTGCGGGGTTTGTTGCAACAATGGCTCATCAAAATGGCGCAATGGATCACAGCTGTTTCTGTGTAATATAAATTTTAAAAAATTTTTTAACACTAAATATATTTTAAAATGTGATTAAATTCGTGCAAAAACTAATTGCTCTTTTTATTGAAAAACTTTATCTTTCTCGGGATAAGGTCAAGAATTCATCCCTTTCACAACAACACATTCACAGAATCATTATCACTACAGAAAAAATATTATTTTTTATTTGTATTTTTGCAACAACAAATCGTATTATAAATTTTCATTCGTAATACATAACAGTGTACGCTATTTATTGTCACCCACTAATCAATCCCGCTCATTGAGCCACTATTTATTAACAAAATCCAAATAAGAGCAATTTTCAGAGTCGTTCGCACCCGCATCCTCTTGTTTGGTAGCGTAATCTAAGGTCATAGCTTCCCCTTCTTGTCTTTTGGTGGGCGACTGTTGTACATCGAAACCACAAAGTGTTTATTCACTTTTAATCGACTGATTTTCGAAGAGGATTTTGCGTGAAATCTTTGACTCAACACAGCGCAATTTCAAATACGATCAGAACCTCTTTAACGTTGTTATTTATAACAACTATTTCCTGTGAATAATTTGTTAATACAGTTATTCCGAGAAAATCATTCATTTTCCCACAGTCAACAACAATTGCAAATTCTCGATATGCCAATTGCCAAGGATGAAGCAAAAGAATTAAGTCAGTTATTAAGGTATTTTGTTTCTTGACCTTGACAATATTGGTTCACCACTTCAGGAATGCTCAAAACGTTTGGCGGGTGGACACTTGATATAAAGAAGCAACATAAAAAATTCAAAAACATACATATTGTCCATTTTGTCTATCATTCCATTCAAGAATGTAAGCTAATGATCGTCGTCGAGTGAAGAATTGCGTAATAATGCAATTAACAAATGATGTGACGGGGTAACAATTTAAACTGTTAACGTATGCCGCGACAGCAATACTTTAGCGTAACTAAAGTAAAGCGATGAAGTTGGTTCAACTGCCTCTAGGGACAATTTATTCAATACGGACGCACAGAAAAATACACAACTGTCAGTTAATTTTCACCCTGATCCGATATGTTTTCGCCACCCGCTTAACCGATCCTTAGTACGAAGTAAAAAATTATTTCGTACCGCAAACAAACACCTACGCAAACACTTACTTAAATCCTAAGCACAAAGCACAAGAAATAGCAAGTCAACGGTGACCGAAACAACGGATTGTTGGGAAGCAACGGATAAAACAAAGTCTACCCATTCATTTCAACCTTTCCCGTACATTGTCACATCACAATGGAAGTTTGATATTGTTTAAAATGTACAGCTCCGTTCACAAAAAATTGCCGTTTTTGTATAAGCAGGCGTTCACATAAATTTGCCGCTGTTATGTAACAGCTGTTCCTCACAGCGGCAAATTTATGTGAACACCTGCTTAAAAAAACGGCAATTTTATGAAAAACTTTCTCTTTCTTAAACTCAGGAGAAGATCAAGAATTCATCCCTTTCGCAACAACATTCTCAGAATACAGAAAAAATATTAAATAGCTTAATAGGTCAACAACAATTGCAAATTCTAGACATGCCAATTGCCAAGGATGAAGCAAGAGAACTTAACGCCACACAATTTTTTAGTAAAGACTAAATTACTAAAACCTTTCAATTTTTTTCTGTTCGGCTTTTAAGTGTTAAATAGCGTCTGGAGAATTTATGTGACCGCAAACAGAAACTTTATAGTTGTAACTTCAAAGAAAATGTGTCACTGCTGACGTCATTTAATACTCAAATCGCTCCAAGGTACATTGCACGCAAATGTATATATACATAAGAATACATCCAAGGGAAATTCATTTAGGGGCACAAATCCCATCATGGCAACTACAGGTAATATTTTAAATTATTATAAACTTAAAATTATTCGAGAATAGTGTTTTATATAGTAAAGTGTACCATTATCTTTTTGCATTTCAGTTTTTAAGGTGTTTTGTTTCTTGACCTTGACAATGTTGGTTCACGGAGGAGTCATGAAACGTCAAGTCCTAGGCGTGAAACTTCAAGATATCACTACAAATGTAAATTGCCCTTCCGGGTGGGACCCGAGTCCTTGCACCTGTCGAGACGGTCCTAGTGCTGATCAAGCGTCTGTATTTTGTGATAACGCTACTACTGGAGATGAAATTAAAGCCGCTTTTGAGAAGCTAGAAGGAAGTCATAAGTTTGGAAATTTTTTTATGGCGGGGTCAAACGTTGAGGCGTTTCCTGCTGGTGTGTTTGCCAAAGCTGGTTTTGAAATGTTTTTTATATCCAACACCAAATTGGGGATTTTGGATGACGCTGCTTTTCAAGGTTTTCATAATTATTTATTTTTTTAATTTTTTTATTAGGGAGTTTGCGCAACTTAACTTATACTTATACTTATACCTATACTTAAGCTTATGACGATTTACGGGATGCGCAGAAAACTAATCTTCGGTCTAA